>MU912317.1:16690-32052 GCA_036418165.1 Cooperia oncophora
ATAGCGCAAAGAATTCTCTTCAGGGTGTACTACTGGGACGCAAGGGAGAATGAGATTTAATCAGCAATGAATGTGCAAAAAATAGTAATACAAAACCTGCAGAAGTTTCCGGACAACCTAATAATAGGTGAAAACTGGAATATGCGAAGTCACAACGGCCATAGAGTGCCATGCGGATGAGGAGTGCAGAGAAAAAGAGAACATCGACGGGTATAAAGGAATTGAGTTCAAGTTGTCCGTAGACCTTACTGTCTCAGTCCCCACTGCGGACTCAGGATGGCATTATTGGTGGAAAAAGCTGTCTTGGATGCGATTCAATAAGGTCCTATCCCACGCTCCATCTCCATGAGTCATGACTACCCCACTTCCGCAGCCTAAAAATAGGTGCTTCTCGGGTGCTGCTCAAGGCTTCTTAGTGCGGTTATTCCGCTTCTAGCTGCTTCCGTTCCAAGTATCACCTCACCTGTATCACCTGTGCTCCCGTTGATCATCGAGTTCCTCGAGCGGGCGCCAGTAACGTCTCCATTCGTCCCTGCAACGTGCAAGAGTTGCCCAATGAACTCTCTCAGCTCGAGGGACACGATGAACTTCATACCGTTCGTTCAGAGCTTTCACGAAGAAGTCTGACCATCGCATAGGCGGTCGTCCAGGCGTTCGCTTGACATCCCGTGGAATCCAGTCGGTGACTGCTCTGGTCCAGCGGTCGTCCTCGAAACGCATAACGTGTCCGGCCCACCTGATTTTCGAAACCTTGGCAGATGCGGCGGCGTCTCTGATCTTCGATCGTTGGCGGAGTGCGGAGCTCCGGATTCCTCTCTCACTTGCGTGTAGCGGGAAACTCCGAGCATCGCCCTTTCGATGGCGCGTTGAATAACGCCGACCCCTGCTTTCGTAGAGTCCAAGTCTCTGAGGCGTACGTCAAGGCAGGAAGGACTGCGGAATCGAAGAGGTGGGCACGGAGCTTGGTGTTCTTCGTCTTCTTCGCTACTCCCTCGATGTTCTTGAAGGCTCCCCAAGCCGCTCGCTTCCTCCTGCTCAGCTCTGGAGCTAGGTCATTCATCATATTGATTTCACGACACCTAGGTACACATTAGTGGCTAGAGTCAGAGGTGGGTCGCTCCGTTAGCCGTGAATGGTGCATCAGACACCAGATCCCTTTTCTCATGAACATCGTCTTCGTTAGATTCAGCCGTAGACCGATTCCACACGCGCAGTCGAATTCAGCCAGCATTCGTTCCGCTTGCTCGATGTTTGGTGTTATCAAAACGATGTCGTCAGCAAAGCGGAGATGGTGTAGTTGCCGACCGTCGATCTTCACTCCCATGTCTTCCCATTCCAGTTGACGCATGACGTTCTCGAGAGAGGCGCTGAAGAGCTTGGGCGAGATGGTGTCGCCCTGTCGGACCCCTCTCTTCACATCAATGATGATCTCCTTGTAGAATGGTGAGATCTTGGTCGTGAAGTTGCTGTAGAGCTCACGAAAGAATCCCTGATTACTGAGTAGAATACCCTGCGTGCCCAGGGCTTTCAATCAACGGCTTTATGTCTCAAACGGAGTCCGAGGCTGAATGTTAACACATTAAGGGCGCCAAAATTTATTGCGAAAGACTCGAAGACTGAAAAGAATCCAAAAGTTTTTTTCTTTTGAGTCTTTTGAGTCTTTCGCAATAAATTTTGGCGCCTCTTTCATGTGTTTAACATTCAGATTGCAATGAGGCTCCGGGACAGCACTATTTTGAGGAGTCGAAGGCCTTCTTCAAGTCGATGAACGTGAGACATAGCGGCATCTTGTACTCTCGCGATACTTCGATGAGCTTCGTTACCGTGTGGATGTGATCGATCGTGCTGAATCCTCTTCGAAACCCTGCTTGCTCGCATGGCTGTCCTTCGTCTAGTGTTCTGCCAATCCTGTTAAGGATGACTCGTGTGAAGAGTTTGTAGACTACAGACAGCAGGCAGATTGGGCGATAATTGCCAATGTCGTACAGGTCTCCCTTCTTGTACAGCAACACAGTCTTGCTGGTTTTCCACGAGGTGGGTACCTTGCATTCCGACAGGTAGCGCGTGAAGAGTCGAGCCAGAGTTTTGACGAGAACTGGCGGAAGATTCTTCAGATGTTCGGGTCTGATCCTGTCGGGACCGGGTGCCGTACGATTCTTCACCGACGAGATGGCGTGTCGGACTTCGGAAGAGAGAACTGCAGGAACGACATATCCATCCTGCCTCTAACCGGTATGGTTGCAGGTGAACGTGGCTGTCATCAGAGATCCAAGTAGAAAGAAAAAACAACAAAAAAAAGCTAAACAAAAAAAAAAAAAAAGAAAAAAAGAAGAGAAGTCGTGGATGACCTTCTCCATTGCCCTTCTGGATGCGGTGATTGTTCCATCCGGACGTCGGAGGGCGGTCATCTTGGTCTTACAGTTGGCGAAGTCGCGGCGGGGGCGTTGCGTATGCTCTTCCCAGCCTCTGCGGCTTCCACCAATACTGCTGCTCTTCTCTCCTTGAGGTCTTCCTTTATCGCTCCTTTGCATAGCTTCGCAAGCTCAGAGCTCCGTTCCAAGTAGTAGTAATAAAAAGAGAGCTGCTATCGTTGTAATACCGGCAAGTGGCAGTTACATGCCCGAGCACAGAACTGGGTATGTTCGGATCGAGAGGGACATTGAGGATGGCCTCTATGGTTTCTCCTTCGCTATTGAATTTCTTACCATCTTGTCATTCGTATGGGCTGTCTTGTTCTCGGCGAAGGCTTTGAAAACTGGCTTAATCAGTTCTTCAGATTCTGACTAGGCAATGTTTGGTGAAAAGTCACGAACAAGTTTGTGAAGAGGTGAGAGCAGATTGTGGACAATGACGGAAAATGCTTACAATGTTCAATGAAAGATACTATGCTGCGACTGCTGTAAAACTTCAAGTCTCTTCATAGAGGAAACTCAGAATAAACAGCGGCAGCTTGTTTTCCAACGCATGAGATGACTTTGCGCAAGGAAATGTTCATCAGAGCACTATGAGGACTTCTCTAATAAAATTCATCGTGCTGAGTGGTGCAGCCAAGTGGAAGAGTGGAAAAATGTGTTGATTCTGTGGTTCTTTTCATTTTCATACAAAACTAGAAAAGACTCACTAGCTGCGCTTCTTCTGAGCACGTAAAATGTCAAGGCATATACCACAACAATTGCGACATTCACGGCAATTCCAATTCGATTCAACAGGTCGAACGCTACCACTCCATAACTTTGAGGAATCGAGCAGACAACGCGACTAAATCAAATAGATCCCAGTATGCGAATTTCAGTTCATAACTACTACACCTTAATTGAGACGGTGGTGGTGTAGAGGTCAGCGGCACGCTCACCGCAAGCGCGGTCTGGGGGTCGATCTCAAATCGACTTCCCTCAAGCCAACCCGCTTGTTCGTCGAAGCTTGTAAATTTGGTAAACGACTCGCTGGGAGGGAATTGCACATAGACAGGCCCTCACAAGTCATTATATAAGCCATATCCCACTCAATGCACTACAACGATTTTGGATGGAAGTAGAATGCGTGCCGCATCTCAAAGAAGTTGGTTATAAGCGCAGAACTTTCCTTTGACCTTAAAGACAGCCCTCGCGCCTGAGTAGTACATGGTCGTCCTCCCTTGTGCAAGTAGTACAGCCCCCAAGCTGGAGACTGTCCCACTCTTCCACAGCAAGCGAGCAGATGCGCAGCTGCAGCCGCCTGAAAATTGTAGTTTCTAACCGGCTCTCGCTCAGTTGGACCGCCTTACTTGCTACAAGCCCTCCGATGAAGGGCCATTTAGTTGTTCTTAGTTGGGGCGGCGGGCATTAATCGGAATTGCATGTCCTTTTTGCTGATCGCGCTCGTTCCCATGGATAATTCTGCTTTCCTCCATTACATTTTATTCAGTAGAGGCATATACATTCAACTCAACCCATTTCGCAAGGTAATACGCGTAAAAATCACGAGTAACGCAATTTTCGTGGTGCAAAATCTCGGCGCATTTCACTACACTAAAATGTGGGCTACCGTAATCCCAAATTCGGACACCGAGTTTTTAAAATTTCTTTTTCCTTCCAAGAGTTTTTCCTCTGCGTTTTTGTTGTTTTTTTGTATTCTTTTTTTGCACTGGATGATATCAACTACTGCGAGATGTGATAGAGAGATTTGTGAGCTAGGGCTGCACAGAGACCGCAGGGAGGTATGACTGTGAAGAGCCATTTTGTTTATGGCGTTTTTGAGAACTCTTCTTGCTTTTTTTTTCTTCTTCTGGGGATTACTTATCAGCTACTGTTTTATATCATAATTGAAAAGCAACTATCCATGACACTTTTATCGCGGGAGCTGTCTTTAAACAGTCGGATCACCCAGCTATCGATCGGGGGTCCCGCACCTCACGCTTTCCGGGCGAGTGCGCTATCCGTTACGCCACCAGGGCCTATTTTACCCTCTCAGCTTAACGGCTTATGCCGTAGCCTTACAGCACTCACACGTTTAACTTGGTGAGCCGGTCAGCCGTAATCGTTAGATATCGGCATGGAACCGCGAGGCCGAAGGCACGTAAAACAGCAGTTATCTAACAAAGAACTACTTCAAAGACTTACGAGTGATCTTTATGCAAAAACCCTTGCACGAGCAGAAATAACCCATACACTGTAGGCCCTAGTAAAGAACACACCACATATCGATATGGTATCGTTTGCAGGAAGCGATATCTGGAAAGATTATTTCAAATGACATTCTGCTTTTTGAGCATAAACCCTCAAACAGTCAATTTCACTCGTTTGTGTCTCGAATCTCACCTCCTTCCCCATACTCGAGCAATAATACAGGTGTAAAGTTGCAAAGTTGGGGCAAGTTTCAGCTCTCGGTCGCTGAGCCAGATCAAAACTACCGCACTAGGCAGCGTTCAGACTCGACGCGCTGTAGAGCGCAGCAACGCGCGTTGAAGCGCAGCAACTACAACAGTGCTCCAAGGCTATAAGCGCGAATGCAGCCGCAGACGGCCGGCCTGTCCGCGGAGGCTAGATCAAAGGGCGCCAGCCGATTGCGTCTCAAATCCCGCCTCTTTACTCATACTCTCTTGATACTCGGACCGTCGCCCATCTGTCGAGCTTTCACGGACGCGAATCGATCGGCGCCGCACGTCTGCGTCTGCGTTCGCGTTTATAGCTTTAGAGCACTGCTGTAATTGCTCTGCTTTATCGCGCGTTGCTGCACTATACAGCGCGTTGATCTACAAGGGAGGTCTTTGAGGTCGTGGCGCGTTTTTTAAAAATGGTTTGTTGCTTGTTGTAGGGGTCCATGCAAGGTTTACAAAAATGGGTTTCATTTTTGCTATGCGTTTCTGGGAGGTCAAAAACTGAGTGAAAAACAATTTGACGAAGAGAAATCGCGATTTTAACCGTGTTAATGGGCTCTGTTGTAGCTGTAACTTTGACAGTGCATAATTCATGAGGTGTCCCTTCACTATGTATTGAAAAGATAGCAAAGTAAAGCCAATAAGAAAGTGGACGGAGGGGAGTAATACCGAAGTTACTTGGGTTGAGCGAGTGTCTCGCGAGCGCTCGCTGTGTGTGGTCGGGGGATGGCGGGAGGGGTGGGTTAGGCGGTGCGCGGCGGTGCGTCGGCGTGAAGGTTTCCGGGGAGGGATGCTCTCTGGTGTTGTACTAACTCTTGCAGGTGTTCGTGGATATATACGTTTTTCGTTGTTGAGTACGACACCCCCACCCATTTTTGACCACGGCGCAGCCTAGCGCCGACTTGCTGCAAGAGCATTCTTCCATGTTGCCAACCCGCACGCAGGGGCTGTTAAGCGCTCATCTCGAGGAGAAAATTTTTGCTGAAAGTCTTTATATAGAAGCGTTGTTTAATGCCTGATCGACGGTTCTGTACCTTAAATTGGGTTCTAATTTGACGCAACATGCTTTGACCACCCCCTCACGCCCAGCTGCGTGGGTGATGCTTGCTGTCAATCTCTGAGAAACTTACAATGCTGCCCCCTCACTATGCCTGACCCAAATAAGTACTTTTTACCTTGAATTGTATTGTTCGATGCATGTGCTCGACGAAGGCTCATGCTCGAGGCATACTACATTAGAATAAGAAAAAAGCCTCGCCGAAAATGGTTCCAAATCGCTTCTTCCCGCAAAGTTTGCACTTCAGGTTTATTGAGCCTACAGAAGCGCTAGCCCCAAAAAAACGAAAACCGATTATTGACTCCTTATATGCCCCTTCAACAAGCAACAATCATTTCCGAAAAAGCGCGCCACGACCTGAGAGAACCTCCCTTGTGAACGCTGCCTTACTACGACCATTCCCCACACAGCACCACAGATGCCCTCCGAAGTCCGCCGTGGCGTAGAGTCTCAGAAAGGGAGCTTAACGACCGGGTTTCATATACAGAAGATCAAAATGGAGGTCTCAAACTTTCCTGAAACCATTTTACACTTTCCCCAAGATGAAAACGACCTAAAGAGGCTAAATAGGAGCTTGTATTTGGAATCGGACACACTTTCCGCATTTCAAATACACGACCCCTTCGTTGAGAGCTTCAGCTGGATATGTGGTCCGTCTGGGAGAGTGGAAATCAATGTTTGGAGCAACTCTTATCAGGAATCAGGATGCGTTGCCCTTCTCCTTATTTTGCGAGAGCTTTTCAAATTCTTCTCATGCTATACGAGTACCAACACTACGCCTGAGACTCCTGAATTATTGGAATCTGAGAGGAAAATACACCTAATAGAAAGCTCACCTGGAAGGGAGTTTTACTGCAGCGAAGCGGTCTAAACCGAGACATAATATAAAAGGGCTTCCAACACAGGCTCCAAACATTGGGATCACCTGGAGCCAAAAACAATTCGATTGGTCCATAGTTTCTGAAAAGGAACTAGTTCCATGCCGTTAAAAACTCAGCACTTTGACCAAATCTCAAGATACTAATTTGTACTCTTGGGCCATTTTGGTACACATCACTGATTGCCTCCAAGGAGCACTACTAATATTTTCTTTCGGGTGCCATAAATGAATAATAAATGCAATACCCGAATGCCCACATAAGCGAGATCAGGATGTCGTGAGGATTTCTGTCGAACTAGAAACAAAGAGAAGCTAAATATTGTGGAAAGAAAGCACTACCAAGCAGAGATGATCCGTTTCGCCTGTTAGCACTACGAACCATCAATGTCTCGCCAACCCCCAAGCTCTTCAGTGGGGTGGAAGGATGTTTAGAAGGATGTTTTGGCTAGGGTGAAACATTTCTTATGGAACTCAAGGGAACCCTTTTTCACAAAAGAATTGTCCCATTGGGTCCCTTTCTCTGAACCCTTCCCATAAATGCCTACCTACTGGCCCACATTCCACCTCTAAATGTTGTCCGAACGTCAAGAAAGAAAGAGAAAGGAAGAAAGAAAAATAGTACTGAAACAAAGCCTGCAACCTTCCGCAGCTCGAAGACAGTTGAGGCGACCGAATGGTCCGCGAAATGTCCCCGTGCAGTTGGTGATCATAGTCGGCATTCGCAAAGAATGTACCACTTTCGTCACTAGGAGCGGCGAAATGAAGAGACTTGAAACGGATGATTATTCCAACGTTTGCAACCACGACTACTTTCACTCTGCAAGACAAGCGGTTTACAAACGGTGCGCGTGAACATAGCGTTGCCTGGAGCGTCGTAATGTGATTTCCAGTGCTCTTGCCGGGAATAGGTAGCACATCGAATCCTTCAGATAGGCTTCCACTGCGAAGGCGCTGGCCTTGCTGGGGAGGTCTCTGCTCAGGGTGTTTCCGAGGTTTCTTCGCTTTTTTCTCTACTATGGAGCTACTTTCAGTCTACCGGTTCACGACTGAGCACCTACTACTCGTAGCACTTGATCGCAGGAACTGTCCTTGAAGGGAGTTTTCAGTGCAGAGTCAGGATTACTGTACTTATGGAGTACTGCACCACCGTGTCCAGCACCAATGAAATAAGCATACCTTGTCGGAGAAAGTGATACACAAAAGGATACTGTCCGACTTCATGGACCAGATCTGCCGCACACGTCAATGCAATCATTATATGGCATGGAGATTTCATTCGCCTGAAGTGCTTGATGAATTGTCTGCGGTGCTATAATTTCTAGGCTTGTCCGACTATCAATAAGCCCATGAACTGCCACAAACTCTCATGAACTTACTTTGCTTTGTACGTTGCTATAATCATAATGGAATTTCCAATGATCCCTATAGTTGAAGCGGTAAAGAAGAAAAACGGCAGCGGGAGCATTACTGGATCGTAGCCCCCGACCATCCTAGGACGCTGCTGAAAAAATGTCTATAAATTCTATAACACATCTATAACACAAGTCGATTCACAGTTCTGATATTGATATCTAATTGCTATAATGTCCTGGAACACGGTCTTTAGACCACGCGACATCGCGTACACGGCAATCTGCAAACACCGCGAGCTTGCGATGAAGCGCACACTCGCGATAAAACCATTGCCTCATTGAACTGGATTACCTTCAGTTTTCAGCCACGTTCTTCACTCTGGTGGGACCTAGGTCGGCATGACCGTTAGATTTTGTTCCAATTGCGTGACTAGATTCATTACATATAGCAATTGTAGTGCAGAGAAACCTAAAAAGATTTTGCTTGCGAGTTGACTAAGCTTGTCAGCGGACCCCAAATTATTTGAAATTCGAAATCATTCACAACCAAATTATTTGAAATTCGAAATCATTCAAAGAAATACAATCATTCAGAGAACAGCGAAGTGTCACTCTCGCAATAACAAAACCATATCGCCGATCGTTACTGGGGCGCCACTTGCAGTTGTCGAGCGCGACGTCGCGTGGGCCTATCGTTGCATTCCCAGCGCACTGATGTTAGACTATAAGATCTGAGGCGGAGGAGATGTAATATCGAGTGGCGCACTTACCACGCGCGCGACTGGGGGAGTCAAACCGTAACCGTACTGTACTGTACTCAGAGTGTAGACTCGCCTCTACTCAAAGGCTCGGTTAACCTGGACGGGAACCTATATCGATTCCCGTCTAGGCTAGCGAGCCACGCAGCACCGTCCACTGACCTGCGCGCTCAGACTTGTAGCTCCCAGACCGAGGCAGGCAGAACGATGCGGTCCTGAAAGAATAAAATGGCGACTGAAAGAGCGGGAGGCAGCTGTGATTTCTCGTATTCGACTACCTGAAGTCACAACTGTTCAGGAGACCTGGAACGAAGCCGTTAATTCTATAATCCAGGCCGCCCGCTCCGAACTCGGCACAACGAAGCCTGGACGGCGGAGGATTGACAAAGAGGCATGGCTCTGGACGGACGACGTCAAAGCGAAGGTTCGAGAAAAGAAGAGGCTCTATCACGCGTTTCTCGAGCACAAGTCGGCTGACAACTGGCGGCAGTATCGGGAAGCGAGGAATGCGGCAAAGACGGCCGTGGCTGCTGTGAAGGCCGCTCACCGTGAGCGGTACCTGTACGGACTTGCCAAATCTCGTCATCGCCAAACCGAAGACATTGAGAAGTTTTTTGGCATAAGTGATGAGAATGGCCACCTTCTGATGGACCGAAAAAGGGTATTGCAACGATGGCGTGAATATTTCGAGGGCATCTCAACGGTGGAATTCGCCCATCCCGCTATACCCTGTACCGCACCAACATATGGTCCCGTTCAGAAGATCACCGTACAGGAAACAGAAGCTGCTCTGAGGAAGATGAAGGCCGGCAAAGTAACAGGCCCCGACGACATAGCAGCTGATTTGTGGAAGTCACAACGCTGGTTTTCTGCGGGTTGGTTGACGAAACTCTTCAACCAGATCGTCGAAGAGAAGAAGGTGCCCAAGGACTGGCAGCAGAGCGTGACGATCCCGATTTGGAAGAAGAAGGGCAGCCCGGCAGATTGCTCGAACTACCGTCCAATTCGCCTTCTCTCGCACACTATGAAAATCTTTGAGCGAATTGTTGACGCCCGCGTTCGTGATATCGTCCAGCTTTCCACCAATCAGTGTGGCTTCGTGGGGTTGTAGCACCGTCGACGCCATACATGCCGCTCGCCTATTGCTGGAGAAACACCGTGAGAAGCGAAAGCCCGTGCATGTAGCTTTCTTAGACCTGGAGAAGGCATTCGATCGTGTGCCGCGTGATGTTATATGGTACGCTTTGAGGCGGCACGGCGTGCCCGAAGAGCTAATTGAGTGGGTGCGCATCCTTTACTCAAGGGAGCCAAGTTCGCTCACCAGCGGGTGTCTCAATGGAGTTCCCCATCACCGTCGGGGTACATCAAGGCTCTGCGCTCTCCCCACTTCTTTTCGTTGCCGTCATGGATGCCATCTCACGAGATCTTCAGAAGGAAGTGCCTTGGACCCTGCTTTACGCTGATGATGTGATGCTTGCTTGTGAAGATAAGAGCGCACTGGAACAGCAGGTGCAAGCTTGGGCCGAGCGTCTGGCGAAGTTTGGACTCAGGTTGAACGTCAACAAGACCGAGTACCTGACAACCGACCCAAATGAGCCGGGCTCCATTAAGATCGATGACACGGTGCTCAAGCGCACGGAAACATTCAAGTATCTCGGATCAGCACTTGCGTCCGATGGCAGTCTGAACTCGGAAGTGAGCGCACGAGTGAGTGCGGCGTGGTCTAAATGGCGATCCATGTCTGGGATCCTTTGCGACAAGAAAATGCCAGAGCGTTTCAAGTCAAAGATCTATCGTACTGTCGTCCGACCTGTCGCGTTATATGGTGCCGAGTGCTGGCCCGCGACCAAAGAAGTTGAGGCTCGCCTTGGTGTGATGGAGATGAAGATGCTGCGCTGGACGGCGGGCGTCACGCGATCGGACCGCATTTGTAACGATGTCGTGCGCAAGAAGTATGGTGTAGCCCCCATAGCAGAATGAAACGCGCCTTCGATGGTACGGGCACGTACTTCGCGCGAAGGCTGACACCGTCCGTAAAACTGCTCTCGAACTCGAGGTACCAGGAAAGCGGCCAAAGGGGCGTCCCAAACAGCGCTGGCTCGACACGCTGCATACCGACTTGAAAATAGCCGGCATTCACCCCGATCAGGCATTCAATCGGGAAAAGTGGCGTAGTTATATCAGAAAGAGCGGACCCGCCATCGAGCGGGACAAACGCTGAAGAAGAAGAAGAAGACATACATGTGTATTCAGAGAATGTGGGCGCGATGTATAAATTCTGACATAGAACCGACATTACGTACTGAATTTATCTCCTTTGCACTTGATGGCATTGATATACAGGGGGGGGGCAAAAAAAAGTCATTTTGCCTCCATGACTTTCAAGGCGCTATAAGTTACACTTTATTAAATTTTTATCGGACATTTTTACTACCATATTAAAGAGCACATTAAATACTATAATGATACTCCGCCACAGCCTTCTGGAGGAGCGCCATCGAGAGATTCGGCCGCGCGAAAGTGAGTGGGTACCGGAGTTGAGCGAGATCGTTGATTTCTCCGCCACCCACCCTGTTGAGCTCCGCCCGAACCGAGTAATTGAGGGGGTTTAGTTCAGGACCCCCGCTTAAATACTCCATCTTTTCCAGGTACTCAACGTTCTTCCATTCCAAGTAGGCGAAAGTTTTTCCAACGCCCTTCGATTAAATGTGTTGTCACCCAATCCTGTAGCAGTACAAAGTTTCCAAGAAGGTACGGGCGACGACATGAAGATGGGATATTCTCCTCGAGTTGCTCGATGTAGCCACCAGCGCACACCCTCAGTCTGGGGCCCACGAAGAAAATATCGGTTCATCCATTCCAGGTCCACACCATCAACCCGCGCCTTGGTGAATGGGGTGAAGATGATGTCCTGGACCGTAGCGACGTTGCCGGAGCTGCTCGATGTTTGAGGTCTTGCAGATCAAGAGTACTGGTCTCCAGGTAGCTATCCATGGGTGATTCCATTCAAGAAGTTCCGCAGCTGTTTGGAGGCCACGTGAATTCCAAAGGCGTTCTCCACTCAGGCCGCGACTGGAGATCATATTTTGGTGTACATGAAGGTGAATGGCGGCAGCCGGCTCCTGCTTATAGAGGAAGATCTTGGGTATCTTCCGCCCTGGTACTCATATCCACTTCCTCTGTCTGGGCTGCGAAAACTTCGCTCATATGTGACTCGGCCGGAATGACTTTTTTTTGCCCCCCCCCCTGTATGAGCACACTGGGGATAAATACAAACTAGGATGGTCGAATTGGCCTTCTGTAATGGGACATAGATCACGAGACTTGTTTTAAACCTTGATATCTGTTCTGCCTTCGCGGTGCGACTCTCTAAAGGAGAAACGGAAAAGGTCTGTCTGGATGAGCACACCCCCCTCCTGTACCATTCCTGTACTTTTCTGAAGGGGGGGGGGGAAAGGAAAACTACTTTAGATGCAAGCCCACTCACCTCGCACACTGCGAACCAGCATCCACGGAGGCAAGGGAACTGTTTGTCAGTATGATTTACAATTTATTGTCGGCAAACTATTCAAAGAAACCTCGGGTATAAGCAGAGACCACAAACATAAGTCCGATGAGTAAGTACCTCAGTATAACTGAAACTCAAACGCACACATCGTGGGTTTGAGTTTTCAGCTATAAACTTGCAGTTGCACTGCGGTTACTCAGCGAAAAATGAGAAATACCCACTGAAAACGCTCTATACAAAGACCCTTTTGGTAGTCTCGCGAGATATTCTCGGACTTGCTGCCTTGTTATCAGCAAACTGATACCCTATCGTCCCTCAAAAACTTCTGGCGCAAAACGCGATTCCTCGCCCACAGTAAATGTCATACAACACCAGAAAAAAAAGGAAAGGAACAAAATATCATAGAATGGAAAGTTTCGCTTTGCTCTCGCGAGCTACCCGTGCAAATCTAGGATTACGGTAGTCGATGACCTGCATCCACTCATTTGCGCCATTGGTGAATTGAAACAGAACCATAAAGAATCTTATCTTGCAAGGTGGAATGATTTTGCTTACGTGCTCCTCCTCCGAAAAAAAGTATTCAACAAAATGACAAAAAAGCTCATGAATACGAGCAGTCAGTGGGAGTCTATGGCCCCGTGAAGAGCGCATCTTACGACGCTGCAGGCAACAAAATCGTGGCAATGAGGCATGCAAGCCGTTGTAGTGTGAACATTGATGAATCGCGAAGTTCTGATTGTTCACAAATCACGCTTTCCTTGCGCCTGAGCGTCGTAAGTAGTACACTCTCTGAGAGATCGAATCTGGCTACAAAAAGCGCGAAGGCATTCCAGGTATCGCTTAATTACGGGACGTATCCTCAGTTGCATATTGCACCTTTACGGACTGCTTCAGATTCTATTATCTTCACTGTTCAACTAGATCAAAAGAGAATCAGTAATAATTTCAGATTTCGAGTGCATTGACCATGCCAGCCAAACGTTCGAATACTAAGGAAAAGTTTGCTTCGTTATTGCCGTGTTGAGGTAGCCTAAGGACTCGGTAAATATTAGGTTGGCTAATAAGTAATGGCCGTTTTTTTCAATTGAAAAATTTGTTCGAAAAGTGAAACGTTTTGCAAGCAAGTTATATATCATCTGATAGGAAACTTCTCGTAGTATAAGAATATCAAAAAAGCTTTGGTTGAGGATATAGTTTTTGTGAATTTTTTAGTCGTTGAAGTTGGAAGTGAAGTCGGCGAAAATTAGCATCTTCGACAACTGCCTCTATTTACGTCTACTCGAAGTGCTAAAATCGCTTAAGCTGCTCCATACATTTGGAAAAGGTTGAGCTAGAAGTCTCAGCAAGGGAATCTCAATAGGACGCTTTGGAACTAATTTCAAGAATTTCAAAGTTGGCAACCTTCACCTTGCCAATATTGGGCAGGCTCACGTCTGTTCCACCTGAAATTTCATGCTAATAGTTGAATTAATTGATTGAATTTGATATTCTAATACTACGAGAAGTTTGCTATTAAACGATATTAAGCTTGCTTGCAAAACTTTTCACTTTTGAAACAAATTTTTCAATTGAAAAAAACCACCGCCAACGTATGCAACTGCAGAAACCGTCCTTAACTTGCAACCGCAGAAATTGTCCCTAAACTACTTGCAACCGCAGAAATTGTCCCTAACTTTTTCCTTCTTTCTTCAAAGATTCGCGTGTGTTATATTTGCGTTACCTCTTGTACGAACTAGCTGACTAACTAACAGAAATTATGACCGCTTCAATTCATCCTTTTCATGATTCATCCATAGATCTATAGCGACGCAGTTCCATACTGAGCCACTTCTAGACTACTACAATTCAGTACAAGAGTAACCGCTTCTGTGAATGAAGATCATATCGTATATCGCACGACTGATTCTCTTTCCCTTTATTAACCCAAGATGAAGTGGGGACGGATGATGTTTCTATAGGCAAAATTTCGCTCATCGCCAGTCACCAAAAGAAGCGACGTTTTAGATATAGCAAGCTCCTCGTCTACACTCTATGACTTTTGAGTGCGTCTCCTCCATCTTGGACTCTTTCAAGTCTTGTCATCTCTTGAACAAATTGAAATCCAGAAGGCAAGCTAACTTAGAACGTTTCGTGCTATATGCATCTTGATCAAAACACGAAAGAGCGTTACAATTTCCGTCGCCTCTTTGATTTCTCCTGTGCAAGAATAACTTACTTTTTTATAATACAACTGTTTCTCAAAATCAAGTGACACAACTCACCTAAAGTGAAGGAAATAGGAAGGCACAACACCGAGGAAGTAGTAGTCGGATACACTCGCCTGAAAAAGTTCTCAAATATTTGATGGAGGAGAGATAGAGAGAGAAGGAGCGATAGAAGAAGAAGAAAAGAGAGGAAAGAAGAAAAATACGGCGTTGCGTCAACGATTTCACCTGCAGTAAGACATGAGAAGACTTTGGGTTTTTTTTGTTTTGTCTGATGTAATTTTGTACGAATGAACTTTGACCAGGAGCCATTGAATTGGAAAAATTCCTGCTCGATACGATCCCCCTTTTTCGAATTTTCTCGCTTTCTACAACCACATATTTACAACTTACCTAACCCTTCCCTCACAAGTCCAAGCACAGCCTCAGCGTAGCGTGGGGTCCAGAAGGTGCCACGTTGGAGCCTGGCAAGCTAGGCGTGGTCAATATTTACGCCGAAAACTGTAACAACTATGGACCTCATCCCCCTAAACCTGATGAAACCCGCGGCAGGGAATCGTTGGTTGGGACAACACGGGAGGGGTTGCAAGTATCTCAGGGCCAACGGAGAAACAATCTGCTCAGTACCAGATTGATTACCTGTGGTACGCACGGACGCTTGCATCCTAAGCTCACATAGAAGGCTCTTGATGCAAGCTATGAACACCAAGTACGAGCCATTGGACTAATAGAGCCGAGAATAGACATC
>MU912317.1:32152-42689 GCA_036418165.1 Cooperia oncophora
GGGATAAGGCACGATAGTCTGATACTCGGTCTGAAGTGTTATCAGGGGAGGCTCCTTGAGAGAAAGTGACGGAAAAGGCAAAGTGGAACGTTCAAAAACATGGGAAAATAAACTTTGTTTGCACGGCATACAAGAAGAATTTTCATGGACTCATCGCATGCATGTACTCATATCCATGCAACACCGAAGCCGCTTCATATCAGTCCTTTCTCTTCATACTGCGTTTTTCAGTGAAAGCCGAGCCATTGGAGGCGGAGTCTCGAGGCGAAGTCACTGGAAAAAAAAGGAATTACTGGACCTATATTGCGCTATAGCGCCCCTCCCTTAGAAATTTTTGCCGTGAAACTGGCACAAGGTTTCGTCGCGGACCATTCTTACCTCCTGACGCCCTATTTCCAACTTCGGTACCTGGTCGCGGACCATGCCTTCAAGGCACTGGAGATGCGGGTTAGAGCTCCCGACCAGAATTAATCGTATTGCGCGGGGATTATAGAGGGTTTGCTGTAGCCAGTGAAGATGGGCGACGCAAAGGCAGTGGACGCGTCGCAACAGTGCGAGCTGACTGGCTTTTTGGTCCTGCTGCGATTGCTGCGTACGTCGCCACGCTTGCAATGCCTTTAGGAAGTAAAGCTCCGCCCTCCTTGTGAACGCAACCCACCCGCTATTTCATCAAATGTTCCCGTGTAGCACGCGCAACGCGGACCTCCTCTTCCATTGTGATTTTCACTGGAGTGATTCTGGTACTGATAGAAGGACGCATATGGCTGGAGCGTAGACAACCTGAGTCCATGCTGGGCACACAGGATAAGTCCTCTCGTTGGGAAGGGAGGGAGGAATTTTGCAAAGCACGACTCCCCCTCCCCCTTCAGATCGCCCTGCTCTTTCTAGACGCCTTGGACGCATCACCCTTCCTCGCCCCCTGAAACCTGCCTACCATCGTTCGAATTTTTCCTACTTCCTATCACGTTTCCAGACTTTTTCGCAGATTTTTTCAGGAATTCTCCATTTTCTTTCCAAAAAAAAAACCGCGGAAGCGCAGGGGGGGGGGTGGGAATAGCGGACAACAGGATAAGTTGAAGAAAGTCAGCAATCGAGAACATCATTCTCTGAGACGAATAAGTCCTCCCTTCCTTCAGCGGTCAGGCACAACTCTCCTCCCAAGGGTTGTGTACGACGGGACCTGATCGTAGGGCAGGCACAGTAGCAACTGGTCGTTCTCTCAGCCTCAGTTAGACGCCTCTAGCAGGAGTGCATCCTTGCCAAGTTCCAGGACGCATTATTCGTATATAGTAGATGAATTTCCACAATTTAATAAGATAAATAATACGTTGTAGCAAATTCAGTGACTGGAAGTGTTGGGACATCAGCGCATGCAGTGTACGCCATACGCTTTCACATTGAATAGCTAAAGTATTCTCAGTCGAGAAAAAATGTTCAGGAAACAATTCCTAGCTACTACCGGGGACGAATTTCTATTAAAAAAACTGAGTCTGAATATCGGAAAATGACAGAAGACGGTAGCACTTCAACACTTCGGAAACCTCGACAACTTCAGAAATTGTTTGGTTCAACATTGTTCGTTAGAAGCTTCTTCCTGTCTTCTTATTGAATGAGACTCTTCAAAATCTTTATTTGACAACGTTTCGGGCCTTGAGCCCTTCTTCAGGTCCACAATATACATATACAATATATCTATCGAATTCACACTTAAAGACACATGGTACGCTCAAACACATTGAGGGTGTATGAGACTATCAGCCCCCCAGCTGTCGATGTGTCGTGGTCCCCCCGCCCAAAACTGCACGGGGTCAGAGTACGGGG
This sequence comes from Cooperia oncophora, assembly GCA_036418165.1. NCBI lineage: Eukaryota > Metazoa > Nematoda > Chromadorea > Rhabditida > Trichostrongylidae > Cooperia > Cooperia oncophora. The sequence continues at coordinate 33,974 of MU912317.1, forward strand.
CCGTGGGAAAGTCGTAATTCCTTGCTACACCGCCCTCACGTTTATGCTAACACCATCCGCGCGGCGCGGTCGCGTGCAGCTCTCTTGGCTTTTTGCCAAGTCCTGTAATTGCGCTTTGGAATACAAGTACAACGCAATTTCTTTATGCGGATAACATTTTAGGTGCTGCAAAATAAGAACCGAAGATGATGACAAGGCTAGAACTCAAGAGCAACTGTGGTGCTTCTGCAATATCCCTCAGAGGCCGCGCATTCCCACAGAACATGACAATAAAAACGGACAACATGACAATAAAACATGACAATACAAGCAAAACGCAATTTCCTAACATTTGAGGTATTGCTCATGCTTCAAAGTCCGAATAGAAGGTGATGAAGATGACAAAGGCTAGAAATGAAGAACAACGAATGTAGATGTAAATAAAACAAATTGAAAACTAAGGAAACGCAATAAATTAAAATCGCGTGTGCATTTCTGCGATCCGGCTCGAATCCGGCTCTAATGCTATAGAAATACTTCAAACTAACGAGTGGGACGCTTAGGCCGTTTTTATTTTGATGTTTTGTGGGAATGCGCGGCCTGCGAGGGCTGTTGCAGAAGCAGCACAGTTGCTCTTGAGTTCTAGCCCTCGTCATCATCTTCAGTTCTTATTTTGCAGAACCTAAAATGTTATCCGCATAAAGAAATTGCGTTGTACTTGTATTCCAAAGCGCAATTACAGGACTTGGCAATGCACGCGACCGCGCCGCGCGGACGGTGTTAGTAAAAACGTGAGTTTGCAAAAACGGGCGGCGTAGCAAGGAATTACGACTTTCCCACGGTCCCGTACTCTGACCCCGTGCAGTTTTGGGCGGGGGACCACGACACATCGACAGCTATGGGGGCTGATAGTCTCATACACCCACAACTTGAGACCATGTGTCTTCAAGCATCAGTTTTATCTGAAGTAAATTAGAAACTATTGGAAATACCCAGCCTTCAGCAACTGACCGATTACAGGCATGGGGTGTTGTGGTTCCAGGGGAACGGGTTCTTCCCGGGAACCACGTGGTTCACTGCAATTGCTATAGGATGGGCGCGGAAGGGGAAAGGCGTAGAGGGACTCACCTATCTAGCTGTTCACTCTTGCAGAAGGGCTTAAGGCCCGAAACGTTGTCAATAAAGATTTTGAAGAGTCTCATTCAACAAGAAGACAGGAGGAAACCACTACCCAATGAAACTCAGGAACCCTATGATATTATCCGGTTGTTTGTTGATGTAGAGAGTATCACATGTGCAAGTTCAAGCAGCCCTGAAGGACAAAAGCTGGGTTCGGTACCTTCGCCCCCTTCAAGGTGCACATGCCAGATGCGCTAGAAATGACTCGATCTATCGTGCATCCTGACCGCCTCCCACGCACACATATGACGCATACTCTCCTGCTATTACTGCGAATATCAATTAAAATGACTTATGCATTCGAGAAACGACATTAATATGTATTAGGTTGTTCGAAAAAGTCCTGCGACACTTTGACCAAATTTTTCGAACTAAATTTCTGGTCAGTAAAGGACATCTCCAATCTACAAGGTAACCGCAGTTGATGACTAGGACTAGTGCCTTTCTTTTGCACAGCTTCTCATTTCCATTCTCATAGAACTACGGCAACTGTGATAAAAAGAAGAGGTGGACCTCATTCTCGAGTTGAGGTCGATTTTCGGAACTTTTGCTTTTAAAGGATGCGATAGTGACCAAAGGAGGTGGTAATTAGAGGCTGCTAACTTTGTTAAATAACCTGAGTACGGTCGCATTCTCTGATCGAAATGCATGATCTTTTGGCGTAGCCTGATCCCCACAGCGGTCGCATTACCGAGTAGTAGAGAAAAATTGAGTATCTCATGAATTCAAGCGTGATAAAAAGGTTGGGGAGCGGTGGTGGTTCAGTGTGTGTATACCGAAGCGAGACAACACCTCAAACTTGGGTAATTAAACTTTAATACACGATTATGTAGTAACATCATCATAACGGATAAGATCTTCTCAATGTACTCGATAACCTGAGATATAAAACATGCAGAAATGAGGTGAAAACGGAAAAGATCTTCTGAAGCACACCTTCATAACCTGAGATATGCATAAATGAGCAACATAACAACCATAAATGAAGTTAACAAAGTAACAGCTAAGCGACACGGCATAGTCGTAAGGACAACAAAGAATAACCAAAACAACAAAAGTGAATTCCAGAGTAATATCGAGAAAGAATAGCAATACATACGCTGTAAATGAGATGGAGAGGAGAATATTGATTCGCATTATCGCCTTAAAGGAACACGTCAGGAATCAAATGATCTGGAGAGCTTTTGGTCGCTATCGCTACTTCGCAAAGAGATCGATACTAGATTCTGAGGAGAGAAGCAGAAGAAAGCAAGAAAGTGCAAACTGAGAGCGGCTGGACTGCTCCCGCTATTTATAGCCCGTTTTGGCGCGCTCCCGCGCGATCGCGAGGATTTGATCCGCGCCTATTGATCTGTGATCGGAGAATCGCGGTGTTTCCGCGATACTCCGCCCCCTTTTGGACGAGTCGACATGGGCTCAGAGAGCTCTGCGCAGTTCTTCCAGACGTCTCAGGATCTGATCGGCGGTGATCTCGTAATCGCGTTTTCGAGCCAGAATATCCAAGGACTCTTCTGGTAGCGTGCATACTGCGGAGGCGTGTCCGGCTTTATGGCAGTGATGGCATCTTTTGCTGTATTTCGGGCAGAAATAGCCCATATCGCATTCTATGTCCAGGCAGATGGTACAGCGTCTCCTTCTTCTCAGTGAATCCAATCTCTCCTCCACTGTCCGGACTTCGGGGCAGGAATCGGAATAGTGCCTGCCTTCAGCAAAGCAGAAAGCGCATCGCATCGTTGTCTCTTCTTCACGTGTGATTCCTTCTTCATATTGTCTAGGACGACATCTTCGGAGAGCGGCAAGTTCGCGTATCTTGTTGTGGACTTGCTTCAGTTCTTGCTCGAGATGATGGATCTCTTCGAATATGGACTCTTTTTCTTCGTCCGGTGGTTGTGGTTGTTCTTCTTGGACAGACTCCATAAACTCCACATTTTCTGCGATTCTCGCTTGTTCGCTTTCGCTGACTCGCCCATCACGATTGTCTTGCAAACTTCCTCGCAACTGGTCGAGTTCTTCCTTGATTTCCTTCAGGGAGTCGCAGATTCGCTTGTTCGAGACATCTTGGCGGTACCGCTCTTGGAGTAGACATTCTGCTCGAATATCCTTTATCTTCGTGAACAGCTCCTTGATCACTTCTTCTTGGTCGGTCAGGATCCGCTCGATTGCTTTTTGTGAAGTTGGTAACGTGAACTTCCTTCCAGATGTGTTCGTATACTGCTGAGGAGTGCTCATCTGTGAGTCCCATGCCTTCTCGGAGATCATATTCATAGAGATAATAACGGGAACAGTCGAGTAGAAGAGAGAGAGTTGCTTTCGTAGAAGATGCAATCTTAGAGAATAGTTTTCAACAGTCAACTCCTTTGATGCGGGCTTCGCGCTCTAGGATTTTCCAAGGTTCATTGTTATCAAAGAAATAAGAGATATCTTCTTTAACATTATCAATGAGATCGACGAGATAGAGTACTTCACTACAGCAATGAACGATGTCTTGATATAGTTTGTCAGGTGTTGGCAGTGGCGGAAGTGCTGACTTGATCTTTTCTAGTTGAGCTTGTGCTTGTCGAAGTTCTTTCTTCAGGTCTGCAATTTAGTGTTACTGGGAAGTTGTCGAAAAATCGAGTAAGTTGTCAGTTGTTCGGATCGTCATTTCGATTCGCATTCGCATTTGCAAAACTGGGAATATTCTTGAGAAAATTCGAGTCGTGATGGTCTTGATGTCGTGATAAGAGCAAAGAAAATCGTCACTGATTGGCCTTGGGAAAAGTTTTTTCTTTTCTTCTTCTTTTTTCTTTTTTTTTCTTTTTTCTCTTTTTTTTCTTTTTTTCTCTTTTTCTTTTTTTTTCTTTTTTCTTTTTTTTTCTTTTTTTTTTCTTTTTTTTGTGTAAAATCTTCGTGGAAATAGTTAATGTGGCTTTCGTTCGAAGTCGCAAGTAGCACCATCTTTTCGTTAAAGAAAATGTCGCACTTGCATAAAATAAAGGAGAGGGTGTAGTCGTGAAAAGGATTGCAATAAAAGTAATGGAAAAGTGTTCGTAAAAAAAGAATTCGCCACAAAGAAAAACCGATATGTGTGCAGGAAAAAGAAATCGCTACAAAAAATGAAAATGTAGCGTAAAAAAGTCGCAATAAAGCACAACTCTTCTGCTCTGTAATCGTGTAAATCCGCAATCGCTTTCGCTTGAGTGTTATAGTGTTATACCTTCCTTATTTTTTTTCTTGTAATAAAACGCCTATATTATAATGACATTACCTGTGGACATATCGCCAAATCGAAATCGCTTAAGTCCAGTTGCACTTGCTTGAAACTTTCGCTTCGCTAGGTGTCGCACGGAAATCGCAACCGCTGAACTCACTTCATTCAATAAAAGAATGAGAATTCTACTGATTAGATCTATTTTCTTAAAGTGATTGACGTAGAGAAAAGTGTGTTCGCGAAATACTATCAGATGAAAATCAAGCGAATAAATATGAAGGTTTCAGTCAACGGCTCATTGCGGACTCGCAATCGCAATCATATCGCTATAGGTGACTTTTTACGAGGACGTAAATTATACGAATCTTCTGAAGGCCTATGGTTTCGCTTTTCGCACTGGAAATTTTGTTCTTCGCAATCGATCTCCATGGGTACGATGAGGTTAATAGGTCTTCTGATTCTTCGTCTACCAGAAGTGAGTAGCTCCACTTCCCTAACTGCCCCATCCAACGATGGTTTGAGGCCAGTTATGCGTGCCAGCTTCCACTCATTTCGTGGCAATATAGGATCGGTGATAAGGACTAGTGATCCTTTCTTGGGTTCTGAAGAGTTAGAACGGCCTTGAGATATTTTCACTTTATGTTGTTCTCGCAAACTTGTTAAGTATTGCTCTCGCCAAATCGTCCAAAACCGATTTGTAAATTGAATGGATGAATGAAGAGCACTTACTGCCTGTTGCCGAGTTTCCAATGATGATAGTTCATTGGGGGCAGGTAATCTGGATCAGAAGTGTTGTCCTCTATATCTTCGAGTGGAAAAGTGAGATTAATACGGTTTTGAACAAAATCAATCGGTCTCAAGGAGCTAAATTCTTCGTAGTCCGACTCCTGGTAGGTTAATGGGCGTGTATTGATAGTAGCTTCAACTTCTGTAATAATAGTTCGAAGATTATCAAATGAGAGTCTTGCTCTCCCAATAGATTTGTAAAGCGCATGTTTGACGGATTTTATCAGTCTTTCGTAGAAACCGCCTTGCCATGGCGCGTAAGGAGTTATATGTCTCCATTCTATCGCGTTTTTCGCCAAAAACTGAGTGAGGCTTTCGTTTGTCGCACTTCGTAAAATCTCTGCACCCAAGAGAAAAGTTGGTGCATTATCACATGTTATTGAAGAAGGGATACCTCGTCTGGAAAAGAATCTTCGCAAGGCATTGAGAAAAGCTTCTGTACACATGCTTTGCAAAACTTCCAGGTGAACCATTCTCGTGACTCCGCACGTGAATATGCAGCCGTATGTTTTACTTAGTTCTCCCGCTTCGGAGTCTCTCACAGGTGGCAGGTCGAAGAAATCTATGCCGATGTTTTCGAATGGTCTGGTTTCCTGGACTCGTTGAGACGGAAGGTCTGGTGTTTCCGGGTAGCGGTAAGGTGACGCATTAAAGCGTCTACACCTTACGCATTGAGTTGTAACTTTTCGTGCCTGCTGTCGCAGTTTCGGTATCCAGTAATTCTCTCGAACTGTAGCCATAATATGGGCCACTCCCTGATGAAATTTGCCATGAGCCTCCTTTATGATTTTCAGAGCCATCTCGCTTTTTGGGACGATGAATATTGGGAATTTCGCATTTTCATTCAGAGATGTTTTTCCCAAACGTCCACGAGCTCGCCATAATCCTTCGGCGTCTCGGAACAGATTCAGGGTTTTGCTCATAGACTTTATGTATTCCTCAGAAAGTAACGATGACTGATGGTTTTTGATAATCGCATGTTTTGCACAGCGAATCTCTAGTCCTTCAAGGGGACCCGACGCTCCCAGTAATTGTCGTAGTGGGATTTGTTTTAGAATGCGTCTTGTGCTTGCATTTGACAGTTGTGCTAAAGATTTCCCCAGAAATCTGAGGATCCATGCCATCACACGCGTTCCTTTGTAAAGGCTACTGTATCGATGTAGAGGGAATTGTTCAATGCCCTCACTTTCTGCTGTAAAGGCTGATATGGAACCTATCACGTCCATAGTTTGATCTGAGGTGCTAGGATCCGTTATTCGGAAGAGTGATGATTGCCAGGTAGAAGCGTGTTGTTGCAAAAATCTCGGTCCACTCCACTGCTAGTGGGCTGGCTTAACTGCTAGTGGGCTGGCTAATAAGTAATGACCGTTTTTTAAAACGAAAGTGGAGGGGGGAAGCAGATTCTCAGTTTGATGTTAGAAAACCGACACGACCATATCCTGTCCCCTGTGCGTCTCCACTCACAGTCGCTTCCTGCCGTCCTGCAGCAACCGATGGCCACGGCACTATTGAACTATTCCTACCCCGAAAACTCAAAAAAATTTTTCTCGCTGAAACGTTGCCTATAGATGTAATTCGATGCGCTGATCACGAATATCACATCCGTTTCGAGCGCTGGCGTCATTTGGCGCCATTATGCGCCAATTTGGCGCCCACCACTTTTTTCACCAAAGTTGATGAAAACTTGCATATGGGGGTTAATCGACATCCTGATCACGAATATCACACTGGTTTCAAACGCTGGCGCCATTTGGCGCCAATATGGCGCCAAATTGGCAATGGCGCCAAATGGCGCCAACGCCAAAAAATGTCGGATTCGTAATCAGGACCTCAATTAACCCCCATATGCAAGTTTTCATCGACTTTGGTGAAAAAAGTGGTGGGCGCCAAATTGGCGCATAATGGCGCCAAATGACGCCAGCGCTCGAAACGAATGTGATATTCGTGATCAGGACATCGAATTACACCTATAGGCAACGTTTCAGCGAAAATTTTTTTTCAGTTTTCGGGGTAGGAATAGTTCAATTGTGCCAGAAACCGAAAGGTACCAAATTTTTCAGGAGTTCTTCAAATTTATTTATCTCGCGATAGCGTTGAGCATTTCGTCGAGCCTGGAATGATAGATTCTTAGTTAGATAATTTAACGAACATATTGGACCAACCTAGCATACCAAGCACGCCAATCAGTACGTTTACACCGTAGCTACAACGTGGCCAACTCAACTCAGGTCCTCCACTCAAATTGTGAGACACCTTGTAATAGCAATCAAGGATCCTTTGCATAATGTCTTACGATTCATCCCGTTTATTATTTCTGGTAGCAACCATTTGATTCCCTGAAGCTCCAGTGCTTTCCTTCCCACTGCGTTTCGTACTAAAATTATGTGGTGTAGTACTTTGACGACTGACGCGGGAGCTGCTCGTCTTCTTTTACGCGGTACTTGGAGAGACTGTTGTTAGGATAGCACATGTCAACCGAGAAGACAATTATTGAACCATGGATCTTTGGAAGGACAACGAGGGGCAGGCAAGAAACGAGTGGTTGCCTGCTTGTATGGACAGATTCATCCAGAAGGGAAAATTGTCTTTCACTTGTCATTTCATACTATAAACGATCTTTTCCTTGGTCAGAAAAGTTTAGTTTTGACTTCTTGGAAGATGTGGGGCAAGATTCAAGAAACTTCCGAACCAAACTTCAGAGAAATGTCTCCTTTATTTTGAGTGAATTGTAGAGTATTTTCACTCGTACGGTAGTCTGTTCCTTGAAGACTACGTGACATTAGAGTAATGGCGAGAGAATGTCAACATGCCAAGTAACTGTGAAATTAAGATAACAGCACTTGTCTACATTGTTCAAAAACTTTCTTTAGGGCATGGCCACTTTGTAAAGAACACAGACATGGTTTGGAACTTACAAACTGTATAGAAAACATGGACTTGCTACATCAGGTATGAACCACTAAGAACTACAGCTCCAGTGACAATGTCTTTTAAATAATACAGATTTCGCAAAACTTTTTCCTGTCTGTCATACTTCCACAAGAATCTCACTGTAGGTCTTTGTGTGAACGATGCTTTTTTTCTTACGACAAAAAAGCTTTATATGAGAAATTTTATTGCTCCTGACGTTTCGGCAATACTGTCTATCCTATCTAACACAGACCCATCCTCAATCAGTTTTGCACTCGGATCAAAGTTCTGTAGGCAGAGCAAAATTGCAACGACAGCTTAGCGACGTGCACACCAGCATGGATAGTCTGCTTAACTCCAGTAGCACAGTTAATCGAGGATGTCTGACCGCGCACTGATCTAATTATTTTGTGGTAAGGTGCATACAGTGCAACGCGTTCTCACTTCACATAGTTGAAAATAGGACCAGCAATCTGGGATGAATTTTTTCTATAACTCATACGCAATTTTATCCAGCTTATCCCACCACCAGTCGGAGCGCCCGGCTGACGCCGAGCTCTCCTCCTTCCCTTTCAGCCCGGCTTCGCCGAGCTGGCCTGGCTTCGCCAGGCGCACATCATAACGGGAAAGGAATTTGTTAATTGCCTGAGCTGCTCACATTGCGCGGTAGTG
>MU912317.1:42789-59273 GCA_036418165.1 Cooperia oncophora
GTACTTCTTCGCCTCAGGCGAGAACAAAGGCTCGAATCAACACGAACTGGAAGGCGCAGTCCTGCTCTCTCTACGTTTATCATGGCTTCACACTGCATGAATTTAATGCCACCGCACGGAAACTTGTATGAACCTGAATGCCTTTGCCTCCCAAGCTACTCCTTCGTACAGATTAGATTGCGTTCACATTAATTGGATGCGCACCTCTAGAACGCAACAGTTATTCGACGAGGCACTTTTCTTATACCACAGGTGATTCTTTGTGAACGCTTCATTACGCGGAATTTACGTGTTATATTATATTGATCGGAATATTTGAGGGTGAATGGGCAGAAAGCCATCACTTTCTTGATCTTTACTGGTGAAGTGTGGTGAGTTATGTTTCTGCCATGCGAGTTCAGTCTAGCCTAGGTTTCCACAGAATCTTCTCGTTTGCCCGATAGCAACACGTATAGGATTCAATTAAAGGCACTTTCCGCGATAAAATAAGGCTATGACCTTTAAAATGTGCCAGGCGATTCGGAAGAGATTGCGGAAGCTGCGCTACCTTTAGAAAGTGAAAATCAGCAAGAATTCTGCTTCAAGCTAACGCAGAATTCAAGCCAATCCAGGAATGAGAGACGCCCCTTAGGCCCATGCCGACCCCCACCGGCTGCTAGCTACTAGCTAGTAGCCACTATGCTATCTCTCTCCATTCCGAATGGTGAGAGTGAGGTGATACGATAAAAGAGCTGATATCTTTATGATAACGACGAGTGGAAATTCGTACAAACATGCGTTTTCTTCATTGCATGCATGTACAAGTTGGGGTCGATATGGAATCCTATTTAGGGCATTTTCGGCTTCGGTTCTGTTTTTTCTGCTCGCTTTTCTCCGCTACTTCAGTACCTGGCCCTTCTCGTTCCTAATGTGGCGTTCGCGTACCCACAATCTGTGTCGCGGGCTTTGGTATGACTTCTTCATAAGTCCAGCACGATACCTCCTAATCACTGCGCTTTATGATTGCTCATGGACTAAACCTCGTTTTTGCTTGTGACCTTTCGGTCCAAGACAGTTCAGCAGCGCCTGAGCAGTTTCGTAGCGTCCTTACCTTTACAACGTTCACAGCAAGTAACGAAGGGGACGTTGCTTCCATAAGAAGCAGTTCTGACGCCTCGCTAACTGTCCCGCCCTCCAAAACTGAAAGGCTGTTATCTGTCATGCGTTCCGTTTTTACACCGCTTTTCAGTTTTTTTGGTGTTGGTTAGTATTAGCATTGGATGACGCGGAGAAACGATCAGTGAGCCAGAGGTGTTAGAATGTTCCTTTGCTGACATAACACTGCGTCCCAAAAGTATACAGCCACCCATAAATCTCACAATATCCCTCCCTACACGACGTTTTCAAAAAAAGCCTCTAGGTATAAAATGTGGTAATTACCAGTACCAATTTGCATGCCAACTCCGAGAACTGACTTTCCACAGCAACTTCAACTTTCTTTATTTTTTGAAAATTTCTCACTATGACAATGTCCCACAAGTATACAGCCACCGCATATTTTCCCATTGCGTCTCATTTTTTTCGGGTAAACTTTCTCATCATCTCTACCTTTGACCTTTTCCAGGTTATGGCGAAAGGGCTTTCACTGTCTGACTTCGAAAAGGGGCAGATTATCGCAAAGAAGGCTCAAGGACTGTCGAATCGTCAAATCGCAAGAGAGTTGGGCGCGCAGTCATTATGTTATCGATCAGTTTGTCAGGGATCCCGCAGGATATGGAGTCAGGAAGAGTTCTGGGCGTCCTCCTTTGCTGTCTGAACGAGATAAACGTCGTATCCTAAAAGAAGCGTCCAACTCCACGATGTCATGCAGGGAAATAAAGTCATCGCTGAATCTCAATGTCTCGAAAAATACTGTTTGGCGTGTCTTGAAGAAGTCAGAGTTCATCATCAGAGAGAAAATGAGGAAGGCACCGTTCCTGACAGACCGCCATCGCGAAAACCGACTCGCCTTTGCTAGAAGATGGCTGGGCCGAACCGACTGGAGCAAGGTTAGCTTTCGTGCTGCGGTGCCCCCTGCTGTCTTTTCAGTTTTTTTTTCTCCAGGTCGTGTTTTCCGATGAGAAGAAGTGCGACGCTCAGATGGAAATAGATTCTACTGGCACGATCTCAGGAAAGATAAGCTCAATTTTTCGAGGCGGAACTTCAGAGGGGGTGGTGTCATGGTCTGGGCTGCGATCGCATCAACGGGACGTTTGAAGCTGTGCTTCGTTTCGAAGAAAATGAACTCTTCTGACTACGGTAGAGGTACGATTGCGCACGCAGGTCTATGTTACTCTTTCTGGCGCGAAGGATGACGGCATGAATAGTCCCTGTATTCGGCGGCCAGACAATGCAAGCAATCCGTTGTCAGCCGAGCACTCAAAGCATGGTGTCAGCGGCTCATCAGATCACTCTTTTGCCCTGGCCAGCGAATAGCCCAGACCTAAACCCTATCGAGAATGTTTGGGGCTTCATGGTACGCAGGATATACGCGCACAATGCGCGATTCGAAAATGTCCGTGAGCTCAAGGAGGCTATCATTGATGCATGGCACCATGTGACAAAACACTTGGAATGGACCACCACTGATTCGAGGCATTGGGCGTCTTTCTCGAACTTATTCGAAAGAATGGGGCTGCAATAGATTATTGAAAACGACGATTTATTAAATTTGTTGTACACTTGTTGTTTTCTGAATCGATTCGTTTAGTGGCTGTATACTTGTGGGACATTGTCATAGTGAGAAATTTTCAAAAAATAAAGAAAGTTGAAGTTGCTGTGGAAAGTCAGTTCTCGGAGTTGGCATGCAAATTGGTACTGGTAATTACCACATTTTATACCTAGAGGCTTTTTTTGAAAACGTGTAACTCAGGCAAGTCCGTGTAGGCAGCACGACAGATCCTGTGAGATTTCTATATGGGTGCACCTGTATACTTTTGGGACGCAAGTGTACAGAAATGAGCAGGTCGAGAAACTCGTCCAGGACAGGCTGTGAGGTCCCGTAATAAGGCGAGTTCTCCTATTTTTTTGCTGACCTTTGCTTCCGCAGGACGCATTTAGCGGACATCAGATTTGCTAACTGAACAGCGCTAATCATCTCAATCTGCCATGCGAGGATTCACATACTTCTCAGCCACGCGAAAATGTTTCACTTCCAGCCCGCAACCTTCAATGTTCCATGAGCACGCTGAGAAAACTCAGCGTCACAAAATGTCCGGTTTTGATAATTCTCTAAATAGAAGGAGCAAGCACACCTCTGCACTTGCAGTCGGGAAGGTTGCGAGACGGCGACGGGCAAGGTGAGCAAGAAGTGTTAACGAGCTGATCCGAGAATGATTAAGAGAAGTTCGCAGTTCTTGTTCAATCACTCCGAATTGTTGGAGCCTCTACACCACGAAATTACGGAGTTTAGTGCATAAAGACATCGATGACCCCGCGTGACGAAGCACACATTTATCTCATATGATGAAAAGATAAGGGACATTCTACAGACAATTCGTGTTTGACCACTAGACTGCCCAAGTAAAAAAGCCAGCCCTCTGCGAGCAAGCCGTCAACTTTTCCTCCAGCCATGTTTTCTCTGATAGCGCTAGAAAATAAACTCATCCCCTATCCTACTTTATATGATCCGCTATGTCCGCATGTGTGTGTCTGTTCGTCTGTTTGTCACGAAATGCATAGCGCTGGTCTCAGTAGCAGTGAGACATGGGTTCCAAGGAGTGATGTGAGGGGTGTGACAGGAACACTATTGTTGGGTGACAGGAAGTATCGCGACTTCACGCGATTTTACTTTGAAGTTACATACACAGTATCCTTGTGGTCTTGTGCGCATTCCTTTGTAGAAAATCAAGCGCGCCCGGGTCACGTGTGAATTCCTCTAGGGGGGACAAAAAGCTGTCCAGATGGCGGGGCCTGAATAAAGGAACGCGCACTGCTGATCTTGCTCATTCCATGCCTTGACATCATTTTGCCTTTTCATTTTCTCATCTCATATCTTGCGATTGGTGCTTTACATTAAGTACTGTCTCTGGCTGATTAAGGGTATACTGTTTATACGATGCTTGTTTAATTACCCAAGTTTGAGGTAAAGAATTCGTGCGCTTTGTGTGGTTGATTTCGGTGGTGCGCTGTATTGCGACTATACTCATATCAAATTGATATATGGTACATCGGCCGACTACGGACCAGCTGAACCGGTACGGATTTCAATACTATTTCGCTTTGATATCAGCGGCGCAAGTGGAGACTGCGCCAAGGCTTTTGCTTTTTGCTTTCAGTTTCTTTACTGTTTTTGATACTTACATTTTCATTTACCTTTTTTGCCCATTTCTTTTCACATTTGTTTTGCGCTCTCTTTTGTCCTCTGACAACGTACTCTGTATCCATCCCCCTTTCTTTGTACAGTTCTCATGACTACACCCGGCCCGGAATCTTTGCGCTCTCACAAATCACGTCTTACCCGTCATTGCAATAACCTTATGCGCCTAGTTGATAAATACAAAAATTTAGAAACCATATCTTCCTCCTCAGTGGAAGACCCCGAGACCATGCGAACACTCCATTCCGCTATATTCGCAATAAATGCCACTGTCAGTCACGTAGAAAGCGCATTAGTAACCTTCACAACAACGGTAGATTCACTCACCGACACCCTCACGGAGGACCAAGAGACGCAAGTAAAGGACTACACCGATAAAGCCCTAGAGATCCTTGATAAGGCCCAAATGCTGGCTGTTTCTTTGGAGGCCATCTTGGTCAGTGCCCCCAATTATTATAAATCGGATCGCCAGCGCCCTGACACAGGGGACGCAAACCCCCAGCAAACACTCAGGTAACAACAGCCAGCCCAGTGTTACCTGCCATCCCAATTCCCACCTTCTCAGGGAAGGTGTGTGAATTTGATAACTTTTGGACCCTATTTGACGCGAATATCCATAGCCAACCGCTCTCACCATTGATAAAATTCAATTATTTGATCAGTGCGCTCCGAGGGGAAGCTCGAGATTGTATGCGCAGGTTCACCGTAACGGCAGATAATTACATGCATGCGATCAACACTCTCCGCGCTAAGTACGGTAATGAGTTACGACTGATCGATTCCAAACAGCTGCGCGATCTCCAAGAGGCACTGCCGCCTCTCCCGAGTAAAGAAGATCTTCATGAAGCGATCTTTCGGCATGCTCTTGAACTACGTGATTGTATCTCTGCTGTTGATACACTAGAGACGCGCTTGAAAGCTCTTCGTTCCTTACAGGCATCTCTCTCTGATAGGAAGCACGAAGCGCAATACCTTGATTTATATGCTGATTATTTGCGTGCGAGGTTTGTCCACGTGAGTTGCGAACCCTTTATGCTGTGCCTCCACTACTCGTCGCAACGGACCGGATGAGCGACCAGGAATGGGACCTCCTCATCAATGCGCCCCATAAAGGAAACGATGGGAAGACCCTTCCGGTAAAGCTGGAGACGATCGAGAAGCTCGCGAGCGACCAGCTGCAAAACATAGCCTCCATCAGGACAGTTATCCATGATCTCTACAGGAATTTCCTGACGGAAGAGCTAGAAAACGAGACCGTCTTCGAAAAGGAAATCCGCGCCGCAATAGAACGTCTGCAGCAAATCGTGATCGATACTCGAGAAGAAGTTCTCCATAAGATCTCTGAGCAGCGAGACAGCTCGCGGGCGGAGAGCCCCGAAGGCCTCGAGCATAGGGAGCTGCGCATTATAAAAGAGAACTCTGAGTTCGCTGAGGGGATCAAGGAAGAGGAAGATGCGCAAATGGACCCCGAAGAAGAAGAAGAAGTCCCTCCACCAGAACTAGCGGAGGATGAGGAGTCCGGCGAGGAAGATGACGGTGATAGGCAGGGAAGCCCACCAGCTCAGGAGGAAAGGCAAGAAGACGTAGCCGACAATAACGTGCAACTTGGCGCCGAAGAGCCGGAAGAAGAAGAGCCCGAGGCTGTGGAGCCCCCCGAGGTCCGATTGCGCAGAATCGAGAATGAAATCAGAAGCGCGCAGCAGGCCCTCTTCAACTTGGATGACATACTAAGGCAGCTCGCGCATGAAAAGGTGTGCCCTCCAAGAAGAGCGGATCGTGGAAGAATAAATCGTCATCAAGAGCGATACATGCGCTGTGCGTTCTGCAGAGCCGTAGGCCAGCACTACTCCGACTCATGCGCAGTGGTCACAGCCGTGATCGACCGCAGGGAGATGATTCTAGCGCAGGACAAATGTCGGTTCTGCTTGGAAGAACGTTGCACCCAGGACGAGCACTGCCCTAAATATTTGACGCTATGTTTCCACTGTCAGAAGGTCGGCCACCACTCCGCCCTCTGCGATCTGCCGGAGAGAAGCGACGAAATCCGAAGGAGAATCGGTGAGGCGAGTGAAGCGCGGTGGGAGGCCCTGGACACGTTGAACTATTGGCAAAGGGAATTGCGCCTGTTCTGGGACCAGCGCTGAGAGGCGCCGGGGAGTATCGCGACTTCACGCGATTTTACTTTGAAGTTACATACACAGTATCCTTGTGGTCTTGTGCGCATTCCTTTGTAGAAAATCAAGCGCGCCCGGGTCACGTGTGAATTCCTCTAGGGGGACACAAAAAGCTGTCCAGATGGCGGGGCCTGAATAAAGGAACGCGCACTGCTGATCTTGCTCATTCCATGCCTTGACATCATTTTGCCTTTTCATTTTGTCATCACATATCTTGCGATTGGTGCCTTACATTTGACTGTATCCGGCTGATTATGGGTATACTGTTTTTACAATGCTTGTTTAATTACCCAAGTTTGAGGTAAAGAATTCGTGCGCTTCGTGTGGTTGATTTTGGTGGTGCGCTGTATTGCGACTATACTCATATCAAATTGATATAGGAAGTGATATCAGTTGATAAGATCCGATAAGAGGCGTTAGAAGACGGAGGTCACCATATTCATAACGCGGGTGACAGCATCAGCTAGCTCTTGATTCCAAGATATGATATAGGGTATGGGCCAAGAACATTATTGGTGGGTGACAAGAACTGTAAGCTGCTGATAAGATTCGATAAGGGGCGTTAGAATGGTGAGGTCATCGATTCACAGCGCAGGTCACAGCACCAGCGGTGCATGCGTTTCAGCAAGTGACAGGGTGAGATGAGGACATCAGCCGTGGGTGATTGGAAGCGATAAATACTGACAGACTGATATGTGAAGTTGCAATCGTCGTCGCTGTTCAAGGTGGTTCACGCTACCAAATCATAGAGATTTGGTGATGAGGACATTGATGACGGGTGACAGGTAATCTTATCAATCGATAAAAAGATAAGATACCATCTGCGCTACATTTTTATCACTTCTTACCGCTTTAATGTCGAGTGTTAGAGGCTCAGTGTTGTGAACCCTTTCCTTTGACGGCAACAGAATCAAGGTGTCCAACGAAGTGCTTGCTTTTAGGTGCATGCAATGGTGTCGAGTGGGTGAGGGGAGGGGGGGGGGTATATATTGCGGCTAAAACGGGAAAATTGAGAACTTCACCAATCAAAAAAATTTGCGCAAAGGTACCTGCTATGTGATGTGTGGTCTGTGTGTTGGTGAAAGTCGTATATGAAAAAAAAAAGGAGGGAACCCAACAATTGGGAGTGGGAGCGTCCCATCGGTGGTCATTCGAGCTCTCCGTGTCCATGCGACACAAACTTTTATATTTACAAGCAATACGGAGTTCTCCTTTTCAGTGCCACCCATTACTCTGCAGTCATACCTCTTCCGGTTGTTAAGAGCTCATCCGGACTAATTCAACTTTACCCATTCTGTTGTCGCAACTGCGGTCCTTACACATTGCACATTTAGCGCATCCTACCCCGCCCAAGGGAAGAGTACCTGGCGATGCCAGGTCGCGGCCAAACCCGGGCCGTGAACAGAAGGAGAGAGCCACCGGCGGCAGCCGGTGATCCGACTGCTGTAATGTAATCATGCTGAAGCCGAAGAGGGGGGGAGAGGTATTGTAGATCGCTACAAACAGCCAAGTTTGGAAAAAATAAAAAACCTGGATATTGAACACACTTTATGCGTTCATGCGCTCAGCGACTATTTTACTATTTTTTTGCTTTTCAACTTTTAATCACTTATGAGAACGAATAATGGAGTAGTCTGTAGGATTTCCAAACGAACGCAGCCCAAACCTTGGCATCTGCAGTCATTCATGCAACCTTAGCAGGTGGATTGCATGTTAATGACAAGTTAATCGCTCATCGTTGGCGTTGTGATGCAGGTAATGAAAATGGAATTTGTTCATCTACTGTGCAACTCATATTGATATTGAGCTCATGGCCGACTGTACTTCCTATCTATTTCTACGATCTACATATAGAATGGGCGTTATGGCCGAGAAACCAGCGGAGCGGTCTTGCGCGCAATTCGTCAATTGTGGATTGAAAAGAATTCACTAACAGGCGACGGGTCGGTTCAGGACGTGGGCCTTGAAAACGGTTTTTTGCATTGTGTAGGGGCACGTTCATGGACTACCAAACTGACGTTCATTTTTCCTAAATGGCTCTTTGAATACCAAAAAAGGAGTGAAGAAGAACTGAATAGAAACCGATTGGTTTTGAGCCCCTCTGGGCTCCAAATCACTTGCAACTTTGACCAGTTGCTGAGTAGAGGGTCCTTATAAAGGCACTATAGGAATCGAGGAGGAAAATAGTCGCAAATGGGGTCTTACTTGCGCACGTGATTGAGAGTGAACGGCTCTGAGCGGCTTGTCGGAATGGTTTCTTCAACGATCGGAGCGGTGTTCAGCTACAACGATCGGATGGCCTAGTGGATAGCGTGGAGGATTATCAATCGGTCAGTGAGGGTGGGTGTTGATGGTTCGACTCCCCTAGGCGTGCGAGTTTTTGCATCTTTTTAGTTTCGCTATCCCATAAATGTCTGTGCATGAGTATAGCATGGATATTTGCCATTCATGGGCAAATTCTTAACGGTAGTACCCCCGTGAGTCGGTGTTATACTTCTATTACAATTTTCTCTTACAATTAAAAAAGGCTACTACTGAAAATTGGTTTCTATGTGTAAGTAAGCGATATGATCATTAACATGGTACTCAATTTTAGCTGTGGTGCCAATTGTCTCCGATTTGGATCAACATCAATCTCCCATTATATTCATTATGTACACACCCATAAAGGGACCGTTAGCACTAACTCTGCCCGTCAATCGGCGTCTAGGCGCCAGAAATAAGTGTCAGAATCGTGATCAGGACCATCGATAACCCCTATAGACGAAGAACCCCTCAAAAAATTTTTTTCGACCTTACTGGGTGTGTATTGGAGTGTGTACACGAGTTTTTCTATTAATCGTGCTTTGCCTGTTATTCAAACCTTCCCATTCATTGATGAGTAAACATAAAACTAACAACAAGGATAACACCGTTGGAAAAAGAAAAATTCAGTCATCCCTCCAGGTGCATTTGAAAGTGGAGAAAGTTGAATGAATCTGTTCTATCGCTGGAGGAGAATGACACCTTCGTCGGTGAGTAGCCGCTAGGGGTCGACAAAGAGTCACGATGCCGATTGTTACGCTATTCGCATGCATAGGGCTTACGAGCTAGCGTGGAAGGACCTTTCGGTCGCCAGCAAATTCGCCGCATACGGACTGACCCCTGGCGGTGGCGCTACGTCATCGCTTACGCTCATCGCCCGCTAACAAGGTGTTGAGGACACACGGTCTAATCGTTGCCCAGCAAAATGTGTCCCGCCCTTAACCGAAGAAAGTCAAAAAACATTTTTGAGCGATTCTTCGTCTATAGGGGTTATCGATGGTCCTGATCACGATTCTGACACTTATTTCTGGCGCTTGACGCGACTTTGATCGGCAGGAGTAGTGCGCATAACACGTCCCTTTTATTGGGCTGTAGCTCCTAATGAACTATATATGGGAGATTCGATAGTTGAATCTCAAATCGGAGAACAATTCCCCACCCCAGCTATAATCTAAACCTTCTGTTTAAATGATCATAATCGCTTACTTACAACTTAGAAACAATTTTCAGTAGCTACTGTTATCATTGTAGAGGAAAATTGTAATGCGAGTATTACCACGCGACTCACCGGGGTTCTAACGTTAAGAATTTGCCCCAATATGCAATGGCAAAATACTCCATTTTGAACTCCATGCACAGACTTTTGTCGGAAGCCAGGATCAGGCGAACTAAAAAATGCGCGAAACCTCGCACGCCTAGGCGAGTCGACCATCAACACCCACCGCTCACTGACGATGATAATTCCATCCACGACTATCCGCAAAGCCATCCCTATCGTTTTGAGCAACACCGCCCCGATCCGTTGAGTCTCATGCACATGCCCTACACAATGCAAAAACCGTTTCTAAAAAGGCGGCGCACCATCGTCCTGAAGACTCCCGCTGGTAAAGTTGTCGGTTGATGTCTATTGTTATAGAGTAGGCTGAAATTCTGAAACGAACAGCACAGTGGTTTGGCCCGGACTGCCCGGCGCCCGCGCCACAGGCGCTGGCGCCAAAATACTTTAGGTCACCAAAATCGTTGAAAACTTGTCTCGTGGGGTAACTTGAGCCCCTGAACACGAACATCACATTCGTTTCTCGTGAAAATGCCTGGCGCCCGCGCCAAAATACGTTGGGTCGCCAAAATCGCTGAAAACGTCTCGTGGGTTAGCTTGACCCCTGAACACGAATATCACAATCGTGTCCTAGATCCTCAAATTCCCTGAAAACTTGTCCCTACCGGTGAACCGACCCCCTCAACAAAAATATCATGTCCACTTAACGCGTTGACGACGATTTCCGTCAATGGTGGACGACAGAAAGTTTGTCTTGTGGAACGGCGTCGCCCAATGCTGTCCCACAGTTATTATATAACTCAAATCTGCGCGATTGTTTCACTTTCTTTTCATAAAATTAGTTCAAGAACAAACATTTTCGGGTCGAGGGATGCGATATTGTTCTTTAGGAGATCAAACCACCCCGGGAGACAAATTTTCAGTCAATTCTGTCTAGAGGAAGAATTTGGTAAAAAATGGCCTGATTTTGGAAGATTGGAGCAATAAGAGCTAAATTGTGTCAAAGATTCGAGATTGCTATACTCGTCTCTTGCATTTCTCGATACATTTTGGTCGTAGTAATTCATTTATTTGGAAATTACTAAGTTTCAGTGTAGAAAAATGTGCCGTCCCAGGCGCAAGTCATGGGAAAAATGGCTCGTCGTCAACGTGTTAAGGCGGACCATTTGGTCGACGATTATGACCGGAGTCTCACACCTTGCTAGCGGCGATGACGTAACGATGACGTAGCGCGCCGCCGGGCAGCCGTATCGCGAATTTGCTGCACCGAAGGTCCTTCCATGCAGCTATAAGCTCGGATGCATGTGGAATACGTAAACAACCATCGTGGACCTTTGTCGACCCCTAGCGGCTACTCACCGACGAAGGTGTCATTCTCCTCCAGCGATAGAACAGATTCATTCAACTTTCTCCACTTTCAAATGCACCTGGAGGGATGACTGAATTTTTCTTTTTCCAACGGTGTTATCCTTGTTGTTAGTTTTATGTTTACTCATCAATGAATGGGAAGGTTTGAATAACAGGCAAAGCACGATTAATAGAAAGACTCGTGTACACACTCCAATACACACCCAGTAAGGTCGAAAAAATTTTTTGAGCGATTCTTCGTCTATAGGGGTTATCGATGGTCCTGATCACGATTCTGACACTTATTTCTGGCGCTGACGCGATTTGACGGCAGAGTAGTGCTAAACGTCCCTTTTATGGGTGTACATAATGAATACAGTGGGAGATTGATGTTGATCCAAATCGGAGACAAATGGCACCACAGCTAAAATTAAGTACCATGTTAATGATCATATCGCTTACTTACACATAGAAACCAATTTTCAGTAGTAGCCTTTTTAATTGTAAGAGAAAATTGTAATAGAAGTATACCACCGATCACGGGGGTTCTACCGTTAAGAATTTGCCCATGAATGGCAAATATCCATGCTATACTCATGCACAGACATTTGGATGGAAGCCGAGATAGCGAAACAAAATGATTCAAAACCGCACGCCTACGGGGAGGTCGAACCATCAGCACCACACGCTCTCACATTGACCGATTGATAATCCTCCACGCTATCCACTAGGCCATTCGATCGTTGTAGCTAAACACCGCTCCGATCGTTGAAGAAACCATTCCGACAAGCCGCTCTAAGGCCGTTAACTCGCATCACGTGCGCAAGTTAAGGACCCCATTTGCGGAAACGTATTTTCCTCCTCATTTTTTCCTATTTATAGTGCCTTTATAAGGACCCTCTACTCAGCAACTGGTCAAAGTTGCAAGTGATTTGGAGCCCAGAGAGGCTCAAAACCAATCGGTTTCTATTCAGTTCTTTTTCACTCCTTTTTTGGTATCCAAAGAGCCATTTAGGAAAATATTGAACGTTAACCCCAGTTGGTGTAGTCAGCTGATGGTGGCCTAACACAAAAAACCGTTTGTCAAAAAGCGCGCCACGTTCCTGTACGACCCGCCTGGTTAGTGGATTCTCTTCAATCCACAATGATAATTGCGGAAGACGTGCTGGTTTTGGCCATAACGCCCATTCTATATGTAGATCGTAGAAATAGATAGGAAGTACAGTCGGCCATGAGCTCAATATCAATATGAGTTGCACAGTAGATGAAACAAATTCCTTTGTCATTAGCGCATCACAGACGCCGAACGATGAGTGGGGACTGGGATTTAACTTGTCATTAGCGATGCAATCCATATCTGCTAAGGTTTATCTGCAGTATCGCAAGGTTTGGACTGCGTTTGTTGGAAATCCTACAGACTACTCCATTATTCGTTCTCATAAGTGATTAAAAGTTGAAAAGCAAAAAAATAGTAAAATAGTCGCTGACGCTATGAAACGCATAAAGTGGGTTATGGATAAGAATGGTAACGTATCGCACCTTCTTCACTGATCTTCTGACCTGGATTCGAGCATAATTAGGGCGAGGTGCGAAGAAACTCATTAAGCCGATTAGCGAGGTGCGAAGCGACCTCATTAGCCGAGGCACGTCGTGCTCAACTGCAGCTGACCTCACTTCAAGGAAAAGCTATTAAGCTATCCAAATCGGAATAAATCCATTGCAAGATTTCGGTAAAGTGGGTAAAAAGATTGCCATATATTTCATATAGTTCTATTATATTATTATTATGATCTATTCTTAGACAACGCCGCAAGTGTACAAGTTATTATCAAATTAAATCGTTTTCGTTTCAAAACAAATTAATTATCCAATTATGTTCTCCTTTCAACGCGTTGCCCAGCGACGGTCCTTCTCGCCTGTAACTTCCCGTCTGGTCGAGAGCCGGTGAGTAGGACTGGGAGCAGAGAACTGAGCTGTGGTGTGGAGGGGGTAGTGTGCGGCAGAGCGTGATCCATGTAAAACGAAGGTGTTGCTGAAGAGGAAGTTGCCCGGGAGGTGGAAAAACTGTATGGAGAGAGGGCCTACGTAGTAAGAAGTTTCTGGTACAGGGATAACGTGTATGTTGGTCCGAGCGACGTAGTAGACAAGGTGCCGGCGCGGGGGGCGGGGCGGAAACTGTCATTCTAACATCGTCCTTTCTGGGAGCTTCTTTCACTTGTACCTGTGTATCACACCGCTCTCCTCCACTTCAACGGGCCATGCGTTTACGACCCCCCCCCTTCATCGCGGGCAAATACGGCCCCCCGTTGTGATGATCACAAAGATGGCGTGAATTAAGCACAATCATTTTGTATTTTGTTGAGTTTTACTCTATGTATGTGCTACTAGCAGTTTTTATAATAAGTTTCGGTAGCCTGTACGTTTTTTTTAATTTCCCCGGTATTCAGTTTTTCACTTCGAATTCCTCATCCAGATTCGATTATACTCACATGATTCTCTCACTGTATGACTCACTTTCGCACTCGAGCACGTGGGGATTCCCCATGCCTTAAGTGTGGGCGAGCTTCGCATCCTCTTTAATTGATGTTCTTTGCACTGTAGGGGCGCATGGCCTAATGCTTGAGGCTATATAAATTATACGAGTTACGTACCATTTGTTATTGTAACCCCATAAATGTGTAATCTAATATCAGGTTTTTTATCTTTTCTAAACTTCTGGTTTTCATTTGCGAACTACATACCTCCCCCCTCTCTTCGCTTCAAAACATGATACATACAGCAGTTCGGATCGACTTCGGCTGCCGCGCTGGGTGCTCCTCTCCTTTCTGTTTCACGCCCTGGCTTGGGCGGGCCGACTTGGCATCGGCAGGTAGCTCTCCCGTTGTCACGGGGTAGGGATGCGCTAAATTTGCATATGTGTAAGTTGGATCTGCAGTTTTGTCGACTACAGAATGGGTTTCAATATGAAATTATCCGGATGAGCTCTTAACAACCGGAAGAGGTATGACTGCAGAGTAATGGGTGGCACTGAAAAGGAGAACTCCGTATTGCTTGTAAATATAAAAGTTTGTGTCGCATTGACACTGGATGATCCGATACCACCGATTGGGACTGCTCCGATCTCTCAAATGTTGGGTTCGCCTCCTTATTTTTTTTCATATACGACTTCTTATCCTTTCTCCTAACATCAATTCAGACTCAACACATACCTAGCGCAGGTATCCCCCTCTTTGCGCAAAATTTTTTTGATTTGGGAGTTCTCAACTTTCCGTTTTAGTCCGCAATATGTACCTTTGACTGTCACTTCCTCCCCCTCCCCTCCGCCCTCGACACCATTGCATGCATCTAAAAGCAAACACTTCATTGGACACCTTGATTCTGTTGCCATCAAAGGAAAGGGTTCACAACTGAGCCTCTAATACTCGGCATTAAAGCGGTAAGAAGTGATAAAAATGTAGCGCAGATGGTATCTTATCTGTTTTTATCGATTGATAAGATTACCTGTCACCCGTCATCAATGTCCTCATCACCAAATCTCTATGATTTGGTAGCGTGAACCACCTTGAACAGCGACGACGACTGCAACTTCACTTATCAGTCTATCAGTAGTTATCGCTTCCAATCACCCACGGCTGATGTCCTCATCTCACCCTGTCACTTGCTGAAACGCATGCACTCGCTGATGCTGTGACCTGCGCTGTGAATACGATGACCTCACCATTCTAACGCCCCTTATCGAATCTTATCAGCAGCTTACAGTTCTTGTCACCCACCAATAATGTTCTTGGCCCATACCCTATATCATATCTTGGAATCAAGAGCTAGCTGATGCTGTCACCCGCGTTATGAATATGGTGACCTCCGTCTTCTAACGCCTCTTATCGGATCTTATCAACTGATATCACTTCCTGTATCAATTCGATATGAGTATAGTCGCAATACTAGCGCACCACCGAAATCAACCACACAAAGCGCACGAATTCTTTACCTCAAACTTGGGTAATTAAACAAGCATTGTATAAACAGTATACCCTTAATCAGCCAGAGACAGTACTTAATGTAAAGCACCAATCGCAAGATATGAGATGAGAAAATGAAAAGGCAAAATGATGTCAAGGCATGGAATGAGCAAGATCAGCAGTGCGCGTTCCTTTATTCAGGCCCCGCCATCTGGACAGCTTTTTGTCCCCCCTAGAGGAATTCACACGTGACCCGGGCGCGCTTGATTTTCTACAAAGGAATGCGCACAAGACCACAAGGATACTGTGTATGTAACTTCAAAGTAAAATCGCGTGAAGTCGCGATACTCATGAACCGGTCGTTCGAAAAAGGAATCCGCGCCGCAAATATAGAACGTCCCTGCAAGCAAATCGTGATCGATACTCGAGAAGTTCTCCATAAGATCTCTGAGCAGCGAGACAGCTCGCGGGCGGAGAGCCCCGAAGGCCTCGAGCATAGGGAGCTGCGCATTATAAAAGAGAACTCTGAGTTCGCTGAGGGGATCAAGGAAGAGGAAGATGCGCAAATGGACCCCGAAGAAGAAGAAGAAGTCCCTCCACCAGAACTAGCGGAGGATGAGGAGTCCGGCGAGGAAATACGGTTGATTAGGCAGGGAAGCCCACCAGCTCAGGAGGAAAGGCAAGAAGACGTAGCCGACAATAACGTGCAACTTGGCGCCGAAGAGCCGAAAGAAGAAGAGCCCGAGGCTGTGGAGCCCCCCGAGGTCCGATTGCGCAGAATCGAGAATGAAATCAGAAGCGCGCAGCAGGCCCTCTTCAACTTTGGATGACATACTAAGACAGCTCGCGCATGAAAAGGTGTGCCCTCCAAGAAGAGAGGATCGTGGAAGAATAAATCGTCATCAAGAGCGATACATGCGCTGTGCGTTCTGCAGAGCCGTAGGCCAGCACTACTCCGACTCATGCGCAGTGGTCACAGCCGTGATCGACCGCAGGGAGATGATTCTAGCGCAGGACAAATGTCGGTACTGCTTGGAAGAACGTTGCACCCAGGACGAGCACTGCCCTAAATATTTGACGCTATGTTT
>MU912319.1:11027-21190 GCA_036418165.1 Cooperia oncophora
GCTTGGCTTGGGACTGCCCGCTCTGGTCGACGTCAGTATCGCGGTCGCTACGAAGGCTATGCATAGCCAGATCACCGTGATCCTTCTAGAAAGCGCTACTCTAGTACAATAACGACTAACGACACAAGCAAGGGTTAAGCACACTGACAGGAACTATCTATGTTGATAAGCTACATTCGTTATCACTGAAGTCATCCGGGGCGTGTAAATGAAGCACGGATTTTTTGGCGCGGTGTCAATCCATATTTCATCGATCGAGGCTATTTCGCGCGGTCAACGAGTAGAGGGCAAAGTAACTCACGTCGCGCCAAAGCTCACGCCCCATTGATGTCCCCCGACTCAGCTCAGTTATAACGACTGTAAAAACATGTAAAATTTACAAGTTACTACAATTACTATGAATAGGTCTGTGAGTGTAATCATTCGAAACAAAGGGTGAAACGTTATGCAGTTGTTAGACCCACGTAAAGAGATATTAGCAACATGTATACGAGAGTAAGACCTATCTGGAAGCTCTTGGCGAAGGAACAGTTTTGGAATCTGCCATGTGGTCACTTAAATCGCGGCCAGGGCGGCGAAATAGGCGCTTCGAACCGTGTGCGACATTCGCAACAGGACCAAAGTGATTTAACATGGCGGTAAAGCCATGTGTCAAGTCAACCAGCAAGTAAATGTTTCGCAAAATTTTACGGGTCACCGCAACATGGAACTAACGACCTACACCCCTTAAACTCTCGACATTGAGCTTACTCTATAAAGCCTCTAGACTACCTCTGTACTTTCCTCGTACCGTGTCTGCGGCAATCGGAATGGGATCTTAGCAAAATAAGCGACCTTCGGAGCTGCTACTTGAGCCTATGGCCTTGCAGTGTTGGCGGGAACTGCCACTCTGCGCTGAATATCCTCTCCATTCATCAATTGTTCAGCTTCAGGCTTTTATTCTACCATTTGTGCCTTATATTAACTTATTTCTCTTCTCGGGTAAGCCAGCTATCCACAAACTCACAATTGAGCCCATCTACAAGTTGCGATCGCCTAATGAGCCTTCAAAAAAATCGCGTAATGAGCCTTCAAAAAAAACGGAAGCAATTTGAACCTAGGTAGAGAAAACCTGAAGAGATCAGGAGAGGCTCTCGAAACATGGCTATAGCGACGAAGAGAGTTTTCGCTAATATAACATCGAGCTCAACAAACAGTAAATTACCTTCCTCAGCAAACTTTCACTGTGGCAACCTCTCCTCTTTCTTATACTACTTGTAATAAACGATCTTCTGGTTGACACATGACTCCTGGACAGCCCTCTCGGACATTATAGGCCATTGTAGCTGTTTTCCTTCAACTACTGGGGAAATAGTTTGCTTTCACCTATTGCAAGAAGTTCATAGAACGCTCTGCAGAGGTGCTCAATGGATTAACAAAGGCAAAACTCAGGGAAATTTGTAGGAAAGAACGGCACTGAATACGAATAGCACGCCATGCAGACTACTACTTGGTTCAAGTACAGTCCAACAGATACCAGTAACTGGATTCAGAAAAGTTTAAGAGCGGGAAAAACTCGATCTAATGCGGTTCGGCTTTGAAAGGGGGGGGGGAGGGAAGGACGTGTTGCACTTTGCCACTTCCCATCGACCTGTTCATTGCTTTACAAGAGTTGAAAGGTATCCTTTACGTGAGTTCACAAGTGTTCTCTACAAAATTCTAGATTAACTTCACGGCTTCGAAGATTTCACAAATCTCTACTTGATGGTTCGGTACTACAAGAGGCGAAAGGGCTTATACCCCCCCCCCCCCGGCCGATTTATGCTTCATGCACGCAATAATACATCGCTGACAATCACTCCAAACTAGTCAATCGACAAGCCACAGTACATGACTCATACAAATCCCAATGTAACAAAGACCACAAAGGTTGTAGTTTTTCAGCGAATTCTGCACGCCATAGCCCGAAGAACTCAAACAATTCTTACCTGATCACACCGTAGTTGTCCGCAGCACTGCATCTTACGAAACAGACGATATACTGACTTCAAACTACAGTTGTGAAGCAAATACGTCGGCCATCCATAGACACAGGCAGAAAAATGTTGGAAATGCAATGCATTTTCCACTGTCATCCAGTCAGGACGTTCTGCAACAGCATATCGTCACCACAAAATAAAAGTATAAATTCTACGCCGTCGACCAATCCCTTTTTGAGATGCGGCACGCATCTACTTCCATTCAGAATCGTAGTGGCTTATTGAATGCGATGTGGCCTATACAATGACTTGCGAGGGCCAGCCGATGTACAAGTCAGTGCTCTTATCCTCCCAGACGAATCCTTCACCAATTTACCGTTTGCGGAGTGTAGAAGGCTTGGCCGACTAAGGCAGAAGCCGGGATTCGACCGCCGCATCGCGCGAGCAGTAAGCGTGCCACTTTTCACTACACTTCTGCCCACAAAGCCCCTATAATTATGGGATAACACCACTGGAGAAGAGAAAAAGGTTTGCGCGCTCACATTCAAAGATTATATTCCAACAATCTACGTATAAAAAAAAACCAAAAAGTAAATGGGAGAGCATTAGAGCAACAAAAAGTGGGCACCAATGTTTTTCTTGGGATTGGGGGAAGGTGGCAGGGTGTAGGAAAGAACTCCCAGTGCAGATCCAGGACAACCATAATGGAGAAGAATATCTGGATCCTAAAGGACGAGGAGCTCCGGAAGCCCTAAACTAGCTGTAAGGACGGCACTTCTGTTTGGATAACACTGGGCTCAACTAGCTGGCTCTCATACTTTGAGGAGCGTTCTGAGCGCCTGTGGTAGTTTTTTGGTCTTTCGAGCGACTAGGAAATTATGGGTATAGATCCAGCTTTTGAGCTGAACGAGTGTTTTCAGCTGTAATGAATCCAGTCGGTCGCAAGGCTCAAAACGCTGTCGCTAGGTATGAACGCAGTCTTATGTGCAGCTGTTAATGCCCCCCCCCCTTGCTTCCAGCGTCAAAGGGAAGAAATGATGAAACAAAGAGCAATAAAATACAAAATTTCATGTCGAAACTCACTATCGCTTGCTGGTATTATAGGTGGATAAACGTTAGCAGGTGAGTGAGCGAGAAGAAATAGCCCAGCGGCAACATCGCTGAGGACGACATCAATATCGGAGAAGAACGAGCTCACTAAACTCGCTAGGTCCTCCATAGCAGCCCTCATCGTAGCATCTTGTCGAAACGTGAACTAAAAATGTAACAAAAAGTATTGTCTGAAATCCACACGACATGTTTTCTGAAATGAGAGAAACGTCTCTATAAGCACCAGTCATCCTCGATAGAAGAGAGAGCAAGCGAAATTAATACATAAGTGTGGAAATAAGGGCGTAGTCCAGGAGATTTGAGTCTCGGCATTGCAAACGAACCAATCAGAGCTACTTGACTTTACAAATTAGCTTGGCGTTAAATCAATTAGGTCATGAGAACCTGTTCCCTCTTCCATTCATTTCACGATTTTGAGTCAATGAATCAATAACTGGTTAGTCTTTCTACTAGTTTACCGTCTCAGGACCTCATCATGTCTTTTATTCAAAGGTCTAATTATAGAAAGTCACCCAATCTTCCAGCGATCCTCAAAACTCAAAATCAAAGGAGCTCAACCGAGCGACGATGGGTTCTTAAGACAATGAGTGGAAGAAATGGCATAGGAAGAAGCGGCCATGATCAAATTAGCCAAATATTAGGTTGTCCGGAAAGTTCTCAGCGTTTTGTGTTACTATTTTTTGTACATTCATTGCTGATTAAAAACTCATTCTCCCTTGCGTCTCAGTAGTACATCCTGAAGAGAATTCTTTGCGCTATCTGATGGTATAATTGCCGTTTCACCATTGCTTGATAAACCCCTTTTTTCAAGATTTTTCAAGCATGTCAAAAGAGCAACTTCGGACGATATTTTTCTTCAACTACAAATTGGGTCAATCCGCAGTCGAGACAGCTCGACAAATTAACCAGGTGTGGGGGCCCAATAGTGTTGGAGAAAGCACCGTGCGACAATGGTTCGTTTCTGGAGATTTCAGCCTTGAAGATGAACCTCGTAGCGGTCGACCTAAAGCAATACCTGACGAGGATTTGAAGGCATTTGTGGAGGCTGACCCATCCCAAACAGTTCGAGAGATTGCAGAAAAGCTAGGCGTTGGCAAATCCACTGTTGCGGATGGTCTGAAACGCATTGGGAAGGTGAAAAAACTCGACAAGTGGGTGCCCCACAATTTGAGTGACCGGCAGAAATTGGCACGTTTCTTCTTCACTGCTTTTGCGCAACAGAAACGACCCGTTTTTGGACCGAATTGTCACCTGTGATGAAAAGTGGATCATGTATGATAACAGGAGACGTTCCGGACAGTGGTTGGATGCCGGCGGACCCCTGAGGCAATTTCCAAAGCCGAATCCTCACGAAAAAAAGGTTATGGTCACAGTGTGGTCATCGGCTGGTGTGATCCACTATAACTTTTTGTCACCAGGCCAAACCATCACAGCAGAGTCCTACTGTGAAGAAATCGACGAAATGTACCGAAAATTGCGTCAGCTGCAGCCAGCACTTGTCAACAGAAAGGGTCCGATTCTTTTGCATGACAACGCCCCACACGTTTCACAAATCACTATCCATAAATTGAACGAATTGGGGGTTGAAGTTCTACCTCACCCGCCATATTCTCAGACCTTTCACCAACCGACTATCACCTTTTCAAACATTTTCAGAACTCCCTTGCTGGAAAATACTTCATCAATCAGGACCAGGCAAAAAAGCCTTCGTGGATTTGATTCTCGACCACCCAGTTTTTTCTTTGATGGGATTTCTCGACTGCTGTCACATTGGCAAAAGTGTGCTGATTCGAACGGGTGCCTTGTTCTTTCGATTGGATCAGTATCAAGGTTATGATCGCTTAAAGTGAAACACTCAAAACGCTGAGAACTTTCCAGACAACCTAGTAATAAAGGAGCACTAACTGGTTTGCGATGGTTCGATTCGGGTCTCTTGAACCGCATCGTCGAAATTATATCGCTGCTTACAGTTGAGGTCATCGCAATCAGTCCGGTCGGTGTCAGGAGGCGTTGAATGAGCGCACGCGTGGCGTTTCCTACCACTGGTTGTTTCTTAATAAAACCAATACTACAGAAACACAGCCGGGGACGGGGTTGTACGCTCCCTGACACCGTCCCCGATTGCGCCGATATTAAGTTAATCAACTTTCTGCCGAGGAAAATGGCAACTCAATGGTATAAGTTGACCACAGAAACAAACAGATCACTAGACCATAAATTTGGAAAAAAAAACAGACTGGATACGTTTTCCCAAATTGTGCATAAAACTGAGTGCCTAAGTGCGTCGAACGTACAAACTACCCCACTTCCCCCCTCCCCCGGATGGTAAGACGTACATCTACTATGGTATGTCTAACTGCGTGCATTCACGGAGCCGACAGATGTAACTTCTTGGAAGTACTCTATCCCACCTCTTTTCCTTAATTTATGGTCTTGTAAACAGATTATATCGCACATCACTCTATAGCTGCTCTGATCAAAAAAAGAGCCCATAGGACTCTATGCAAGAGAACGAACTCACGATCTTAAATCTTCTTGACCACGTTCTCCGTGCGATGGCAGAAGTGTCTTCCAGGCTATCGTCATCGACTGTATTAAATACGACAAGAACTCCGACAAAGACGCTCACAATCAGCAACCATTCCAAGGCTACCGTTACTTTTAGGATATTCGAAAAGTGACATGCAGAGTCAGGATGATCCGGTCCTAGACTTATTCACGCGATAATTAAGCCTATACAATGAAAAGTAATCAGTGGAAACTTACGAAAAGCGTTTATTGTTGAAAAAGCAGTTAGTACAATTTCAATAATAAATATCGGTAATCGTATGTATAAAAGAGTTGCTACATGACGTCTAGGATACGGATGCATAATCGAACCTCTTGCCGAGATTCCTGCCATCGAGAGCGCTGGAAAAAGCGCACTCGATGATCTATTCGGAATTAAAAAAAAACTTGGAAACGACTGGGGAAACTAAAAAAAATGTAAAACAGAAAAACCTATGACTCTCACCTAGCGCAACTGTCACACCGTTGATGAATAACAGGGTCAGTAATGGTAATGTCATATCCTTTCCTGTACACGATAAGGGAAAATGGAGGATGAAAACGGCAAACGCGAATGCCATCCTTGAAAGAAATAAGGTTTTCGTCCATATGATTAAAAAGACAATTTTTGGTTACTAGTAGTAATAACAACCTTATATTAGTACTGCAGTGATGGTATGGCGTAGGGTAGAAATGGCCGGGAAGAAAGGCACATGGCGTTCGAACTTCGCGAAAAAAAAAAGAAATTTACCCTATACGACTTGGTTAAGTGGATTCCTCTCCCTCCCCCTCCAAGTACTGATTTGTTGTTGCTGTGTAGGTTATGAGCTTCTCATGGTTTATCGATTGCAAAATTCGCTGCGAAATTGGCGCGGAGAAAGATTGCCTCGCCGTTAGAACATGACGTCATCGCGCGCTTTCATACTGTAACAACTTGGCAATGTCCAGAGAAGAAATTCATGTCACACCGTAGTGAATGTGAGTAACCAGTATGAAGAAAATTTCGACCTATGGTTCACAAAATCGAAGCGGTTCCCATATTTTTTAGCCACTAAAGTTTTGGGCGCAGTTCGGCTTGGTGGGAGCAACAGCTAGTACTTAGTGAAGCA
Source organism: Cooperia oncophora (assembly GCA_036418165.1). Taxonomy (NCBI): domain Eukaryota; kingdom Metazoa; phylum Nematoda; class Chromadorea; order Rhabditida; family Trichostrongylidae; genus Cooperia; species Cooperia oncophora. Next base: position 17,752 of record MU912319.1, read on the forward strand.
TGCACAGACCACCTGTAAATTCCCATAACCAAACTTTCATCTGGAACAATTTCTGGACCAGCAAAAGGAACCAGCGAAAGTGCAGCAAAATGTCACTCCTAAGCCGAACGGCGTCAAATTTCGATTGACATTAATGGAGAAAATAATGAGAACGTTCCAAAAAGCTCACCATGATAGTCGTACAAGAGCCTCAGTTAATTCAGGAAAAACAAAATCGTCACTGGCAATATTCCACTTGCGCCCGAATGCTACTAAAGATGGCATTTAGGCATATTCCTGAAAAGTGTAAATGCGTTATCTGATTTTTAATGCTGTCTATCAAGTAAATTGAATTTCAGCACATTAAAATTCAAGGTGATCGACCAGGCCGCACTGGCTGAACAAAGCGCGCCATAGAAACTGGTTTTTCACCGTTATAGCGCTATGCAATGAATCAGCCGCTTTAAGATTGTGAAATTCAAAGCATTGATCATATCCCTGAGCAACAGTGCAAATACAGTCTTGTTGCGATGAGGTGGGCGGGGGGCGTGTTGAGGCTAAGTTTGTCACGCAGCCAGTTCATTCTTCGCCAGTTGTCAAAGCGGACAAGCACCAACAACTGATGGAAGACCGATAGGATACGATACACTCTTGTAGCATGCTGAAAGAAAATAACGGACTGGCACCGCGCCAAAGACATACCCCTTGACACGCCCCATCATCTGCAGCGAAAAGACCGAGTAAATACCCAAGCCGATTCGAGTGTGGTAGGGCCGTTACTGTCAGAATTTCCTAGATGCAGGTCTGGAACTAATTTCATCGATTTAGATGTGGCTATAATTGCTTCCAAAGAAGCAGTTCGGCCCGATGAAATATTCGCTCGGCACGAAAATGCCAAGTGTCCACGTCACTAGCGTCGGCGTCAAAATTGGGTTGCAGCACTGGGATTATGAGACGAGCTCTGGGTGTTCTCACTCCAAACATATATTCGTGTCCGGGGGAGCAAACTACCTCCCCCTAAAAGTCAGCAAAGTCAGCTTAGATATTCTAGAAATATTCCGACAAAATCTGACCATTATTTCGAAAAGTGAGGCTGTAAAAGGTAAACAGAGCCAAGACTCTAACTGATTCCGTCTGGACAGAACAAATAAAAGTCCTGCTTTCTGGCGAATCAGGTGCTACGGAATGTAGGACCTGCATGAATATGAGAAAGAATAACGGTTCTACGTGAGTTACCACCATTACTTTAGACACCCGGGTGGTCACTCATCGACAGAATGGGCAGTCAAAAAACTTAAGAAGCTTTCTTAAAAAAAAAAAAAGAAAAACTCACCGCTGCACTGAATTTTTGGTCAAAGAGACCGCGGGAACTACGATCGATTGCCGACTAGATTTATGAGATGACCGTCGAGCAAACGACTCTAAACGTAGAGGTGACGAAAAAATGAGGACAGCTGCGTTAAGTGACTCATCCGAAAGAACAACCGTCACGAAGAAAAGATCCATTTTTTCAGACAAGTATTTCTCGGGCCATTCGAATGCGTTTCACATGAGCGTGATCAGAAAAAATCGACCTAATCAGGTATTCCTCAGGATGCGTATATTCCAGCTCGCTTCAGAATTTCTCTCGATTTAGTTGAAACTACAAATTACAAACTCAACCGCACTGCTCCAAACCAGTCAAAAATTGCTCGAGAACTTGCATTGCATTGTTCAAGAGCTCCGTCAATCTTTCTCACGTCAATCTGCATATTTATGAACTTTGAAGTCATATTTGACTCTTACGACTTTCCAGCAATTCTTTTACCGATCAGTAAAATAAAATGGAAGCACACAACCAGGTTACCGCAGATTCCAGATTCTGTGTCAGACAGTACTCAACATCGGCCCTAAAATACTCGAGGGAGGGACCAGATGGCGACGGTCCTACATTACTTCCAAGATAGTGTTACAGGAGAAGAATAGTTAGCAGAGAGCCTTGCTCAGGTAGAGGAACACAGAGGTACTGTCGATTAGTCCCCCTTCCCCACCTGCGTCACCCACAACTTCTCCAATAATGACTCTCTTCTGACTAGCTGGTGAGCCACTTACTCGCGCTTGAAGGCAGCGGGCACGATTGCAGAGGGTGGGCGGTTGTCGCCAACGTCATTGGTGGAAGGGTTGAGTGGGATGTGACCAAAAAGCCCTCTCCACCAATGACGCTGGCAACAACCGCCCGCCCCAGGCGATCGTGCCCATACCTACCGCCTACTTCTTTTTTCACTGCGCTGGAACGTTTCTCAAAGCTCCCCCCCCCTGAAACGCTGGAACGTTTCAGGGGGGAGCTGAATTTAGCGCGACCCTATACTCCATCATTGTGCAGGCTGGAGGACTGGGGAGAAAAGCCTAACGGCCCGCCAAACCCAGTTCCCACCTTGAAAAGCATCAGCATCCTTAACGAACAAGACCGTAGCCCGGGAAAAAACCCTCGGGTAGGTGAAGTGGTTCATTTGCCGCTTATAACCTGGCCTGGGCAGCAACAATCATCCCCTGACTCGTAATCGCTTCGCACCAGCTAGCACCAAGTACTGCTTAGGACAAAAAAACTGAGGAAATGACGTCAAAGTGGAGCTTAAAGGCTAAAAACTGTGCGAAATTATGAATGGCGCAGTCTGAAAAAACTATGTGTCAGCCCCCACACATTCGACTAGTTTCAACGACATTCGTGACTGAAAAACTCCATAATGTTATGTTACGCCAATTGCACGATAATTTTGTTCGGTTAATTGCACGATCGGCCCCATGCAAACTTGGAAAAGGTTGGCATTCAGTCGCGGGAAGGGGCGCTACCAAACCAGAAGAGCAGCTTCTGTCACAGAGGGGAACAATAAGGACAACTGACGGATGGGTTGTTTCGGAGCATCATGAATGCGATTAATAATTAGCCCATAACTCCATTGGTAACGGCAACGTCTAAATGAAGGAGCGGTGAATTGATTCACCCTCAGCGAAAGAAGTTAATCATCGATACAAAATGACGTTTGCCAAATTCCATACAATCGAGAGAAATTCCTTTGAATCGTTAATCGATTAGTAACCGATTCAAACTTAATTGCCAACGAACTGCGAGCTACACACAAAGCGGCGCTCTGTCATACGCGAGATGGCGTTGGGAAATAAGAGAGAAATGAATTGTGTAAGTAATGAGTGCAAAAAGCCTCCGAAAGAGTAAACAATTAAAATTTTCAGTTTTTATATTCCATCCTGCCGCACGTAACATTTCTTGATATGTCGTGAAATAGGATGTATAGCGAACCACAGACGACACCGCTTAATTGACGTCATCTAAAATGCTCTGCACTCGCACCACCGGAGCTTTTTCAGCGGGAACGTGGCGATGGCAGAGGGTACCTGGTCCTGCAACAGTACTACACCCACCCCGTCTCTCCTTGCTTCCGTGTCGAGTACGATCCCCTCTAAT
>MU912319.1:29268-55306 GCA_036418165.1 Cooperia oncophora
AAAGGCATATTCCGTGCTGATCGTATGAACAGAGTGACTTAGGCCATAACGCTCACCTGGCTTGTCCCTTCCTTTGAAGCAGTAAAAAGTACTGTACTAAAGGAATGGAAGGAAAGGAAAAGGTAAAGGAATGAACTAGATGACCCAACCCGTTCATAAGAACACCGTGGAACTGTCTTGAAATTCGGTTGCCGCTGGCTGAAAGTCTTCGATATCATGAGGTATTCACAATCGCATGTACTCCTTTCAAATAACTATACAGCGTGGCGTATTCTCAATCGCTCACCACAGGTATGAGCGCTCTCAACAGACTCGATGGGACACCACCCACAGGTCAGCTTCGAAAAGTGTCAGGTCGCGATCGTATTCAGATTCTCGGTAGAAAGAGAATCTGCGGATAGGATGAAGCTTCGTATCGAGTAATGACTCAGCCCATTCAGGAAATTTGTATCTTATCAACGAATCAAGCAGGGTGTATTCAATCTTCAGCTCAAGAGGATTTTTATCTATAGCTAACGTTAAGTTCGTTCCGTCGGGGCAGAAAGTGTTGTTGGATGGGAAGGGTAAATAGAAAAGGGAAAGACATGGATGGAGAAACTGCTACAAGAATAAGACCGGAGACAAATGTCAGCCACTCTTCACTCCCGCCGCATGACGAGCGTCAGTAGAATTGATAGTTTAGCACGTTCCCCTTTGATCTTTGAGTCCATCTACCTTCTTGCTAATCCAGTCAGTCTCCCAAACAAACTCTTGTTGGCCAAACCGGGGACCGAGGAAGGGAGAAGATATATTAGGTTGTCCCAAAAGTTCGAGACCATTTTTAGAATCTCGTATCAGATCTTTCCGTAGCCATTTCGAGATCCAGTTATGTGGTCTATGGGAAGTGTGTTAAGGTAAGCATCCCACAGCTTCTTTATCGCAGTCGCTGTTCTCATATGAAAAACGGTAATTGAAATTCATCATTTTCGACACACTTCGCTATATGAATCTCCACCAAGCCACAACGTGGTTGGAGCCATTTCTCTGAGTTAGGTCCTGATGGTACCTTCCACAGTACGGCGCTGAAATGGCCCGATCGCTTCCGCTTGAGTGACTTCTATCTGGGAGAAAAACTTCGTCCAAGGAGGCCACCTGCCTTGGATTTGGACCTACTGTGTTCCTTGATTAAAACCAATACGTACAAATCAACTTGCTATCTATTCCTTACACTTGACTGGTCCCAAAGCACAAATGACAGAGGGCCTCCTTTAAAAAGTGTTGAAGTTCGGTCAAAATTTTTTTTTCATGAGTTGACCGATACTCCAAGGGGATCTCTTGTAGGTATACAACTTCTCTCCCGCTTCCGCCGGACTGGATGAACAAGGTTACAACTGGAGCTGGTGTAGGTGCCTCTAGGTGAATCACTCCCGGGAGCGCCAGTGGCTAGATCAGGGCAACCGGTCGCCCGATCCTATCCAGTAGGGCGGTGATACTGCGCATCGGGCGGGAATTCTTTCTCGCTTACTTGAAGGGAATTTCTTCTTCTCAGGCTGTGGTGAACCAGCAAACACTGTTGTAATCAACAGCGAAGGGGGAGTTTGAAAATCGTGTCTCTATTTTGGCGTACCAAAAAACCGGAAGGCAATTTTCGCCTACTTCCACCACAGCCTACAGGTTTTACCACGTTTTCGCAAAATGGGACACTGCTCGAGATCCCGAAGCTGTTAAGCTGAGAATTTCACGCGCGTTTCTGTGCGTAAGCCCTGACTTTATTTCTCTCCTTCTCCTAAATTAGCCCTAAAGCGGCCAAATCTGGGTAAAAAAAATGCGATTTTTGATAGTTCCTCAAAAATGGTCCCTGGTCTTTTCTCCGGTTGGAAAACCTCGGGAAGGCAAGGCAACCACTCTTTGCCTGGCTGAATTGGCAACAATGTTGCCGAGCTGGAAGGAACATATTATATATTGCCGATCCAAATTGCTTCTCACTAGGATAAACTTAGCTCGGAAAAAAAACTTCGAAAGGGACAGGAACTTTTAGGGCAACCTAGTAGTTGATATCGTGGCGTTCCCGCGAGGATGTGTCTGTAGACGTTGAATGAGCCCTTAGGGGGGGGGGTGCATTTTCTATGTGTAGTAACCTGCTCAGGTGGAAAACATTCAGTGGCAGAGAACGCAGCGGCTGGGCTCACTTCCAAGTTTCCTGACACGGTCCCTCCGGGTTGTGACAATATTAGCCGTACGAGGCTTTCACACCAAGAGCTAATTCAATGCGAAGGTGTTGCAGTAAGTTCAAGGAAACAGCTAGGAAACGTGTGTAGATTTTCTAACCACCAGCAGCAAGTATGAAATGCCAACACGGAGAGGACGTAGTGAGCCGGTATGGCCCTTCAATTTTTCGACAAGTCCCTCTTGAGCATGAAGTGAAAGGTGGAAAAACAGCGCACGCAAAAGCAACATTTGGGGTTACCGGGTGGGCGGAGACAGGAAACGACTTGGCGCGCCTCTCCTCGTCCCGTTTTCTATAGCGGTGATGTAACTGTGAAGAGGAAAAGCGAGACGATAACGTCATTCCCTAACTCCTTCCACTCGCGTGATCCCAGCGGTATGTTAATGCCCCTCTGCCCTGAAAACTCAGCCTCCGATCCTAAGGAAGTGCTTATGCGCCCCTTTCCGTAATAGTTCCCGGCCCGGAAGAGATCAGGCCGGTGCATGAGGATTCCTCAAGGGTTGGAAGGGAAACTTTGCATTCCTAGAGCGGGCAGAGGGGCGTATCAGGGTAGTGGAGGTGGGCATGCACTGGTTAAATTGAGTAGGAATATTGCATGACTATTTGCCTTTCTCTCCGTTACAAGAGTACTGATCTCGCTTGACGAGAAGCTCCGAGATTTGTGGTAGAAAGTTGTGGTAGTGGTCGCGATATCAAGAGGTTTGCGAAGGAAAAAAACTCTTGCTCGCCGCTACGGCTCCCCTTATAAAGCTGCACTTTGCTGATCTCAGCTGTTTTTATGGTGCAAATTTGCGTGTTAGTGCGTGCACGGCGTTTTACTCCCACAACGATAAAGATGCGGTAGAAATTCGAAAGTTGGCTCGGCGCCAAGTGAGCAAATCGCTTTTGAACCGCAGTCTTTTTTTGGTCGTGCACTCGCTTCGCTTTTAACAAGCTGTCGTCTGATCTCTTTTGCTCCTCTTCTTTTCACTTTTCCTTTAAGCCTTATTTTGAAGCGAATTTTCTATCTGCCTAAAGTAAAGCTGTATTTCAGGTAGTTATTCCGAGTAATCGTGATAATTTCAGTGTGTTGGGCATGAAAATTCCGCTATTTTGCTATTAATTCATTGAAAGTCTATCGCACATCATTTATATATCATGGGAGCGTACCTCGATAAACCAGTAACTGAAAAAGAATCGGAAAGTGGCCAAGGAAATGGCTTGACATATGGCGCCACATGTATGCAAGGATGGCGCGTAAAACAAGAGGTAAATGGTTTTTGTCATATTTAAAGACACTGAAATAAAGCTAATCAATATAATTAACATAAGGCTGCGAAAATGAATAGGGCGCTTCTTGAGTATTTGATTGTTGGAAAACGTACAACCCCTGCTGCTTTGGTGATAGCTTAATTATTACCCCTTTTAGGGAACGAACTCATCCATATGTATGAGCCCTAATTTCGCCTTGGATCCCACGGATCTTTTGCCCAAAAACAGAAAAAAACATTTTTAATATCAAGTCGTCAATTTACCAATTTGGCTTGTATCCGCAGGTGAGATGGACCCTCTGCTTGAGGTTCAGGGCCTGTTGTCTGAAGTCCTGAATGGATCGGTTCTTTACGGTCAAATCGTCAGCGGGCCTCAGTATTGGGACGATCTTGTGTTCTAGGTGCGAAGCATTGATCTCACAGTGGGTCTAGTCATCTATCAGCAGGGATGGGCTATCTTGTAAGCATCTAATTGCGCGCGCATGAAAATATGGTGACTTTTCCTCACGAGTGACTTTTATCCCATCTTCGGTGGAAAGGATTGGAGAGATGTCTCATTGGGTAAAGATATCCTTCCTCTGTGAGGAGGAAGTAGTGTAGTGATAAGTGGCCCGTACCACGAGAAGGTCCGGGGGTGAAACATCGAATCGATTGCCGTCCACGCCAAAGAACTCTACCCTCTGCTGACGGGCTACTGGTAAAATTCGTCTGGCGAGGTAAACACAGGTTCTCTTGGAATTTTGTCGGGCTGGCAGCAATGTCAATTGTGGTAGGCAGTTATCGCGATAAGTGAGCCACTCGGCGTGGCCGGACTTCTGTGGTCAGCTATACACGCTGAGTAAGACTTTGGTCAACCAGAGCTAGTAGCAGCGAAAAGCAAAATGACTCCTCGCCCCCCCCTCAGCTCTCCTCGTTTGAGCTGCGCCATATTTTCATCTTCTTTGTGCTGGGTACGGAAATGCGCATTTGCGGAGATATCCTTAGTTTCCCCTAGTCTTTATAGAATTCACTCCTGCGAGTGTTAGGATCGCTCGTTTTATTCATGTTTTATCTTTTAGCTGTCTTGCATACCTTGAAGAACGCAGCCCTTGAGCGCTTCGTTTTGATTTTTACTCTGACAAGGGACAGCTCGATCCGGTCATTTGCAGTGGGATGTATGTATGTGGACGTGTCTTGAGCCGCTGAATCCAAATCTGCCCTCGGAATTTGCGGAACGATTCTCTGAAAGGAGTTACGGACCATTTACTTTTTTGATCTTTTCGCACAAGTTGGGGAACGATAACTACATGCGGCAAGCGGCAGATGGTATAGTGTGTAAGCGCATTGCTTCAGGGAAGTTACATGTTGGAATCCTTGACTCTTGTAATTTTTTTGCTTTCTTTCAAAACACTTCATATGAGTCCCCAACACTTCTGTTTGGCCAATTTACCTGGTTCTTTAATTATTTGACAATAGAAGGCGGCCAATTCTCCATTTCTGCTTTCTTTTGAAAACTTTTATTACTTAAGATAATAAAGTTCTGCTTTAAAAGCACATGTGTTATTCTTCCACGAAATGATGAAAACAAAACAAGATTTCACGATGGACTCTGCGAACAAAGAAGTACTCCCATAGGCCTAACTACTCAAACAATTTTTCAATACATCCACGGGACTCTATTCACCGTCTTCTTACTGTAGTCTATTTTCCATTCTGCTCATATAGATTCGAAAACTTCTTAGGCTGCGTTTATACTTGCGGCAGCGTAGCGTAGCGTAGCGCAGCGTAGCGTAGCGCTTCCAGCGTACGCCAGCGGCAGTGCCGAAGAGAGGATGCATATCGATCTAGCTTCACCAGCGTCACCAGCGGCACGCTGGCGTACGCTAGCGGCACGCTAGCGTACGCCAGCGTTTCTCCAGCGTTTCACCAGCGTTTTGCTAGCGCTTGCAGCGGCAGGGGAGTAGAGACTATGGGAGAGCTGGAGGGTACAAAACTCATCGATTGCGCGTCTCCCACTCGCCCTTAGTCTCTACAATGGCACATCGCTTCTCTGGCGTCCCCGCGCCCGCATAGTTCTCTACGCATGTCCACATTGCTTCGTGCAGTCTCCGACAGCCCATGTCTGTCTACAATGCCACATTCGGATTTCTTGCGTCTTCGACGGCCATATGGTCTCTACAATACACGTCGATTCCGCTTCTCTCACGGCCACATAGTCTCTACTCCCCTGCCGCTGCAAGCGCTAGCAAAACGCTGGTGAAACGCTGGAGAAACGCTGGCGTACGCTAGCGTACGCCAGCGTGCCGCTGGTGACGCTGGTGAAGCTAGATCGATATGCATCCTCTCTTCGGCACTGCCGCTGGCGTACGCTGGAAGCGCTACGCTACGCTGCGCTACGCTACGCTACGCTGCCGCAAAGTATAAACGCAGCCTTATTCATATTCTTGGTATTGGTTGGATACTTTGGAGCCAACCTGGTGCATTCGAAGCACCTTTTCGGTATTGCTTTCCCTCTGGACTGGTGGAGAACTCTAACTGTACCGTGCATGAAGTACTTTTTTATTCGCTGTACTCATTGCGGATATCTGCATGATAAAAGTTTTCAAAAGCAACCAAATATGGAGAATTGGCCGCCTCCTATTGTCAAATAAGTAAAGAAACTAGATAAATTGGCCAAACAGAAGTGTTTTGGGGACTCATATGAAGTGTTTTGAACAAAAGCATAAGTTTCCAAGAGTCAAGAATTCCAACATGTGAGTCGTGTGTCTGAAGCAGTGGGCTCATCCCCTACACCACCAGCCGCTTGCCGTTACCAGTTATCTTTCCGAACTTGCGCGAACAGAGCAGAGAATAAATGGTCTGTAACTCCCTTTAGAGAATCGTTCCGCAAATTACGAGGGAAGATTTGGATTCAGCGGCTCAAGACACGTCCATATAAATACATCACATTGCAAATGGCCGGATCGACCTGTTGGAGTTCACTTGTGAGAGTACCCTGCCCCTGTCTTTCAACTTTGATCATTTTCAGGACGCACATAATTGTATCATCGAGTTGAACGATGACTGGAGTATGTTTGCTGTTTATGATGGTCACGGCGGCGACGAAGTGTCTAAATATACAGCTATGAAGTTTCCTGATTTTCTAAAAGAGAGGTATTAAGTTCTTATCTATATTCTCTCGAACTTGAATTTACAGCAGTTTTCTGTTGTTTCGAGGGCGACCTTTAGATTACGTTATGCATGCCGAAAAAACATATCTTCACAAGTTTTTTAGTAGCAAGGTAGAATGAGTCCTATCCTGTCAGTTAGGTCATTTCTCAGTAAAATTGCCGAAAACGAAGTAGTTGTGAGAATTGCGCAATGCGATCGATACGCATGCCATCATTTTCCTAAATTCTTCAACGGGTCCAGTGCTTTTCGGGTGTTCTTTGATTCTCAGAATTCCCAGTTATCCATTTTTTTTTCCGAAATGGCCTGTTAAGTATTCAGTTTCCTTCCACTCTCATTTTCTCAGTAGGTTCGAATCCCCTTGGGGACAGAGTTCCGCATTTTTGCACTTTTTATGTTTTTTTTTCTGTTCATATAAGTCGGAACCTTTTGTCCGACCAAAAAGGTGTCCGTAACGCTAGGATCTTCTGTCCAAAAAAGACGAGTTTCTTCAACTGCGCTGTATATGAATCGGGGAGTCTGAGGCCATCAGGGTCAAGAAAAGGAAGAGAATTTATCGAAAAAGCATGGAATTTCTTAGCTGGCACCATTTTTGAAGGAGACGTTTGAGTCTCTGTAAGGCAGTAGGCTTTGAATTCGCGGAAATGTTTTTTTTTGCCCATGCGGTTATGACAGCCACATGTTTTTCTCTTTGCAGTTTCTCTATTTTTAACACCCCTCGCTTCTGTTTTATGTGAGTTTTTTTTTCCAGAGAGTTTTGGGCAAGCGATGATCTTGTACCCACATTACAACAAATATTTGTCGATTTTGACGATGTTTTGCGATCAGATGATGTTATGAAGGAACTGAAGGTATGTATTTTCGCCAGAGTTCCTTGCTTTTATTCTGTTTTTTTTTTGCAAATCTTTGAATTTTAGAAAATGGCGAAAGAAAGTGAAGACGTTCCTGATAGAGACGATGATTGCGATAATAGCTCAGATGAATGTGACAGAATACAAACCATTGAAGAAAGTGCCATGCCATTAGAGGAGATTTTGTCTAGGTGAGCTTGGATTTTATTGGCCACGGTCATAGCGAACCTTGGCGGTAGGATTCAAAATCGAACCTATTCTGCGTGATGCCACATTGAGGTCGGCAGTTAGGACCAGGTAACTTACCACATTTGTCCACTGCGCATTGCAGCCTCCTTTTCTGGCCCTAGGTTGTGATTAGGGTAGCACTACTTTGCTACCCTAAACATTGCACATAGCACTATTTTATCGCTATTTACTCACTAACATTGTGTTTACATTTAGTTTCACGAGAAAATTCAGCAAATTCATGTGATTTTTCCTCGTGCTGTTGTGTCTCCTTATTCTTGTTCCCCCTTGTGCTTTGAAATTGTGATAGTGGGAACGGTGTGCGTGTGCTACTTGGCTATCTGTCCTTGGGAACGGTGTGCGTGTGCTACTTGGCTGTCTGTCCTTACTCACTAAAGGCACAGCATTACTGATTAAACATAATGCAGCTACTGCTCAAGCGTGGTGCACTTTCCAAGTTCTCAGAGCTCTTTGGAAAACTGCAAAATCGCACGGGACGAGGTTTGAAAGAAGTGATGCTAAATGTCGTCTCCATACTCACTACTACCTTCGAGGAGCAGCCATTGCCTCGCCAAGGTTCCGCAGCGAAGCACGTACTCGGAGCTAGAAGTAGGAAGGCGCAGGCAAGTAGCGCTTTTAGCTACGATCAGGCATACACTCGAAATCCCTGAGGTGAGGTAGGCGTGGCTGCTTACTTCAACTAGCGTGGTGGCTATGCTTTTGTAGAGATATTTTCATTTTGACCCAAATGTGGTCACGTCTCTGTCCAACAAAGAATTGTCTCAAATTGAAAGATCCGCGGTAAGCAGTTCTGTGTCATGTTCGGATGCCACGTCTACCCCATCTCAGGGATAAGGAGTATATGTGGACGCGCGGCAGAGCGAGGTAGAATATGAAGTCGGCAACGGGGTTCCACTACCCTTCAGCCCCGTTCGCGCGCAGTCATAAGCAGAGCAAGTGGTGTGCTACTACTGCTGCAGCCCCAATCTCCCCAAAAACCACAAGGATCCACGGTGTTTGTCTTTGTCTGTGGCTCAGACACCTTTATCATAATCCTGAACTGGTGTTTTGTGGCAAATCGGGAAAATCCTTCGAGAAGTAGGATAAAACTTTATAATGTTCTAGGATTCTCTTCTACTTTTCACGGTTTTATGGCTTACTAGGTGTGCGGGGATAGACACTGGTAGTACTAGTTCCTGGCAGCTTACCTGTTTAGCATTAGTGGGATCTGTAGACTTTTGTCCGGTGTGAACAAAGATCGAGCTGTGGCATAGATCTACAAGATTTTACAGATTCTCATGGGAAGCGCGTAATTGGTGGGAACCAGCAAAAGGTCTCACCAAGCCAAACTGCGCAATTCTGTAGCTTCCTTTGTGGCTTTTGTTGAATGTTTTGCTTTGCCTAGAATCGTAAGCGAAGTGTCCAGCTTCACTCTTCATAAAACCTCGGCATTATAGTGAACTTTTAAGTTGTAATTTGTTCTGCCAAAGAGGTTGGTAGGTGGAAGACTTTATTATAAATGGCCTGACGTTTCGACAGGATCGTCGTCCTCAGAGGCCTAAACATAGCTCAAGGTTTGGATGTTGTATCCACTAGACCGCCAAACGCCTCGACACCCTAGCGTTTTTGGCGAAATCTTAAGGAGAACTACCAAGATTTCGCCAAGAAACGCTAGAGTGTCGAGGCGTTTGGCGGTCTAGTGGATACAACATCCAAACCTTGAGCTATGTTTAGGCCTCTGAGGACGACGATCCTGTCGAAACGTCAGGCCATTTATAATAAAGTCTTCCACCTACCAACCTCTTTGGCAGAACAAATTACAACGTAAGCGAAGTGTTCGATCATAGCTTTATTCGTTTCCCAGTTCCGCGGTTATTCATTCCGATCGAATGTTGCCAGACCCGTGAGAGCTTCTTTCTTTCCTTGCCGTTCTATAATTCTTTGCTTCTTCCTGCTTCTTAGCGTCAACCTAAGTCTGCGCTACGTATTTTATACCTTTCAAGGATGTTTTTTTCAGGTTCTATAGGCAGGGATATGTTATAGGACGGAATCTTTCAAAGGGCAAACCTTCAGCCGAGGTGAATGGGGTAATCTTATTTTTCGAATAGTAATTGCTTAATTAGTTCTACGTCTTTGACTAAGTCTCGTCCCATTAAGGCTGTGAAATCATTTGCAGAAAATCTGCTGTAACAATGAAGAGCAGGAGTGCGGTGAAGATAAATGTCCGAAAGGTAAACGACAAAGCCGATCACCGACACAAGAGCCGGCTAAACGTGCCAAAACCGAGGGAAACGGTCAGTTATTCAATCCAGCTTTTCTTCCTGGGTCATTTCTTCTACGATAAAGTGAACTTAGTGGCATAAATAGCTTCCCTTTAGGAAAATGAGAAGAATGCCGTTTGCATGTAAAGTTGAAAGATAAATAGGTGGGAGGGTTCCCGAAACCATCATGCCCTTCTAGTTGACCTACTCCCGTTGCGTGAAAAGGGTGGGCGCTTTAGGGAAGACGGCGCATTGGTTATGGGTCTCCGCCTATCCTCCAATCGCTGAATGTCTGCTCAAAGGCAGCTGGTACGATAAATCGAATAGGATTAGTACGCCTGGCTGGACGGAATTCCACAACCTGAGCAGGCGTCGCGTAGCGCCCTTTACAAGCAATGTCCCATTATAAGGCCCTATCAGGCCGCAACATACCGACCCAAACGCCCACCGCGCCCGCCCGCCCAAATGGACGACCGTATGATGCTCGTATTGCTTCATTTGCGAAGTAAAATATGAAGCGAAGGGATTGATATGAAGCGGCCGCGGTGCTGCATGGATATATGAGTACATACGTGCAGCCGTACCTACCGTAGCGGTTATTGGCAAGATGCCTACGGGAAACTCGTCCGAAACTGCTCCCTGAGTGTTAATGACGAAGGCTTTTCTTCGCTGGTTTTTGACCGTTTCACTACGTTTTTTCGCAATGCTCCCGCTACAGCGCCCTGCTAGCGCTCAGGGCGAGCAGCAAATTATCGTGCCAGTTGCCTTTGAATGACCCTGTCGTACTTCTCCGTGCAGACATCTCAAAGGCACGGTCTGCAAAGAGGAGCGTCGGTAATGGTGTCAAAATTATGAAGAGAAGTCAAAGGACTGGTGTTTGAAGAGAAGAATGCAATGGAGAACTTCGATTAGAACTGAAAGAACCCCTTCGCCTCCAAAAACTGCATGACTACAAGGAGAAAGACCGCGCGTATGGGGACGAATTCAGGCAGCTGGACCCTTACTATGAGCGTACGAACCTACAAGAGGTAATGAAGCTTCCATTTCACTCCATTGTCCGGTGGCATCGTTTTTCCCTGCAAGGCAGACTTCGAAAACGTAGTCTGGGGCGGAGTCACTGGGAAAAGAGAGGTGTCGGGGTAGCTCCGTGAAATTTTTTGCTGTCGGAAAATCCGCTCATGGCTTGTCTCTGTTTGAGGTTGACTCTGTGGTTATGAAGTCGAATCTTATTCGACGTATCAAAAATGTACCAGCTTTTTCTGGAACTTGTGAAGATAATCTCCTTAGGAAGTGTATTGAGCATGCTGATCAATACAGATGGCGAAGGGGACACTGTCAGCACGGAAGTGAATGCCAGCGAGAGTGCAGATTCGGTCGCTGCTATGAAGGAGGCACCCACCGATCCATCGGTCATTAGGTTCGAAATGTTGATTATTTTGAAACAGGTCGATAAGAACTTATCGGTTATTTACTGGTTATTTGTTCAGCAGCACGAATAACTCAGCAAACAATGATGATCGTCCGGCTGATGAGCACAAAGAATTGGAGGGTAACGGGCAGACACCACCAATTATCAAGACGAAACAGAAAAAAGTGCCAGTGAATGCCGATAAAAAGGCTGACACCGATGGTATTCGTCGCGTAAGTACTTTTGTTCATTTATGTTTTTCATGTTTTATCCGCTCATCCCAGTCTGGTGAATACTTAGCTTTTTGCCTAATTTTCAAAGCGCTGGCTAGATTTCCCATCAGAAGTTGTCTTTGGGGGTAAGTCTGGCCAAAAATTTGGGGAAGCTTATGCACGTCTCACCTTGTATGTATACTAGCGCTTCTCTAGACATGGTAGTCCTGCCCCACAGCATGGGGGATGTGCTACTTCCGTACTATTTGAAATGCGACATGAAAGCGCGACCCGCTCGCGACGGAGACTACGTCCACCTTGCGGCGCCGCTCCGCCCCAACTTTCATTTTTACTGCGAAGTGATTGGTGCAGGTCGCATCCACATCTAACTCACATGCATTTGAATGACAAGTAGCTGAAGCTGATAAAGCGAAAGGGTCTGTGACAAAAGCGAAAAACTCGTCCAACACGAATCGCCCAATTCTTCGCCCTATGGTGAACGTATACATACCGCCCGTTAGAGATGGGGTTCTATATAGGGCAATCCCAGCGGGGTATTCTGCTCCCTTCTTCACTTTTTTACCATCTTGTCATTAGTATGTGAGTCTCACAGAATCACCGTTTTTTGAGCCGCAACCGCGGGCGGGCAATCTTCGGTAGTAACCCTTGATCCAGAAATTACGAATATGACATTTGTTTTGCGCGACAAGCGCTGCAAATGTACTGCGCTATCGTAAACGCAAAAGATGGTAACAGGTGTGTGCCGAGCTCCACGGCGTTTTCGATCCGAACGGCATATTTGTTTATGGGACATACTCAAGCAGTACGGGAACGGAAAGCTAATCTAACTCCGGGGATGAATTTCGAGAACTATCGGTCTCAACTTTCAAGTGTAGACAGTAGGTAGTAAGAAGTTCTTCCAGCGATTGGCTTTTTCCCCCTAAGGTTTTTCCTCCTACGCCGCTTCTGTATTTTGAAGATTTTGCATAGCTAAGCTGAAAACGTATCAGTTGAAATGAAAACCCGGAAATGGGTCAGTTTTGATGGATGATTTTGTTAAAATTTTCGCGTAGAGGTTCACTTCAAGGCAATCCAATTACGACAGTTTCCGAAATTTACACAAAAGGCTCAAAGAACAAGTGGTAGACAGTAGTAGAGCGTAATATTTATGGTTTTCTTCTAGCTCATTCCCGGCGCTGTTTGCCGCAACGGGTGCGGGGCGCATTTCTGTACTTTAACGACTTTCCCATCGACGTGTCGACCCATCTAGACAGCCTCTTCTCGAGTTGACAGGTTTTACCATGATGGCTTGACGAGCTTGCTCCAGCTTCACAAGAGTTCACAGGTTTCACCAGAGTGAGACTTGTAAACCAGAACTAGTGAAGCAACGAAAGTGCAAAATGCCCCCCCCCCCCCTCACCCCGTCACAAACTGGGCCCCTATATTTACTTTCGTATACCCTGGTTTTTCTGAGCATGTACAGAGGGTTCACGAAGAGTTGTGTTCACTCAGTCGGAAAAACCTAGACTATTTTCAGCAACTTCACCCAGTGCCGTCGTCTATTTATAGGCGGCGCTGGAATTTAATGTTGATACACTGTTTATTTTTATGATTAACATCGTCCATGAGACGCCGCTTGTTTACACCACGCGGCTCCGAGGGGCAGGAATAGGATGTTTATTTTCTCGCTGACTCAGTAAGGAATAATAGGTGGATAAACTGGTGATTCTTTAAGTGCAGAAACTTTTGGGTAGGAAATCTTTTCCACACCTTTTTGATACACCTCAGCAGAAAGTTCTGTCGAGTGGTTTTCGTTGGTCATTCATATTAATAGTGAGTTTTCATTTCTCTTTATTTTTATAAAGACTGGCATCGCTCGCAGCTAGAATATGTTCAAGTGGCCCTCTAATTGGACATGGTCTCTGTTGCAAGACTGTAAAATAATGTTTTTAGGGATGATGATGAATCTGAAGATGACTCCGACTTCAACGAAGCCGAAGAAGAGGCGGAAGATGAGGAATGTGACGATGAAGAAGAGAATGAGTCCGATGATGATACTGATGTAAGTTTGATACTTTCCCTACAGAAGTTTCCTTCTCGGTTATTTGTTTTGAAGTTTTCTCTCTGTGAGCTGGGCTTTCACAGGGCACATCATCGTAGAATACAACAGATCGGGTGTGTTTAGCCGCTGTGGGGGTGGGGTGGGGTAGGGAAGGTCATTGAGGAAAATCTTTTGATTGTTGATTGTTCCTGTTTCTGCCTCAGTATACGCTCAATTCCCACCCCCCCCACCTCCCTGTGGACAGCAGCATTTTTTGGGAAAACTTGGGAGAAGGGTGTATAGGTTGTGAAAGGGGGTAAGGGGGTCGTAGCAAGGAGAAAGCCTGTGGGGGATCGCATTTAGCAAAAAAATCTTCATAACGCAATGAGGTGTCCTTACGCACAGCTTAGAAACACAGTCCGCTTCTTGATGTATTGCATCCTTCTTTTGCACAAGGCAGTCTGCTCCACAGTCGTACAGCATACCACCCAGTGAGAGCGCAAGAGGTCCTCCACCACAGTCGGGCCCCGCCCACCGAGGTCACCCTCCTCTCTCTTCATCTGTATCGAAACCTTGTGAGGCGTAGCGGTTTCGTTGCTTTGTGTACGCCCTTGTAATTACGTCGCCTGCTTCTCTTTTCTTTGTGCTGTGTGTTTTTGCACGATTTTCATTTAGAGAATACTAGAGTTCCTATAGCGTTTCTCTTTTCTTCCTTTTTTAGTAACCCAATTCTTGATCCTCAGAACCGAGGACTTTCAATCGAACCTGTGCCTTTAATTCTTTGATATCTACGTGTATTGAATTTTCCCGAGCTTATCTGTAGTATTTCAGGAGGTAGCAATACCTGGAGGATTAGAAACACCTGGAGAAGACTCAGGGACGACGGCGTGCGTCTGCCTTATGAATAAAGAAAGGGTATGATTCATAATCAGTACTTTTGCTAGCAATTAGATATTTTTATCTGATCGATCGTCTTATAATAGATAAGAGCTTTTGATACGCCATTTATGGATTTTATTTGTTGAATTGTAGATCGTAGTAGCAAATGCTGGGGACTCTCGAGCGGTGCTCTGTCGAGGCGGTACAGCCATCGATTTGTCTATGGACCACAAACCAGAAGACGATGTAGAGAAGACGCGCATAGTAAACGCGGGTGGATTTGTTAATGAAGATGGGAGGTTTGTTCTGAATGATTTTCTTTTCGATTCTTTTTTTGACGGAGGTTCATGTGTGGGGCCGCGTTCTGACGACGTTGCAGAAACGACGAAATTGCAGACAGGGAAAGGAATAAGTATTGATATGAAAAGCCGATAGGGATTGATGATTGGGATTAATGCAGAAGTGCAGATCTGCAGAAATGCCGAAATTTCTGCATTTCGGCACTTCTGCAGATTCTGCACTCCCGATGGCGATCGATCCCTGTCAGGTCGCTGTCCGTCGTTTCGTCATTTCTGCACATTCTGCACTTCTGCATTTCTCCCAATTCCGCGGTTTTTGGAATCGATAGACATACTTTCTTTCTTCTGCAAGTTCCGCGGTTCTCCCAATTTCGTAGATCCGAAAATTCCGCAGTTCTGCACATTCCGCGGTTCGGCATTTCTGCATCATGTATGAACGCGCCTAACTGGGGAGAGTGGTGTTATCACGGGTTTGTGAACTGGTGCCTCATAAGGACGGTCCCGCGGCACTAACTTTTTTTTACAACCTACTTGCCATCTTACCAAACTTCAACAGAACCTTGCCCTTGAGGGATGAGCAGATTCTTTCATCAACTGTCAGGTGTAGAAGTTCCCAGGGCACTTCATAGGTTGAGAATTTTGGTCCACAGGACGACCCCCTCCCCCTTTTTTTTGGGGGGGGGGGATTGGTGCAACCCTCCTCTGACCCTCTGCCCTCCTCAGCGAGCTGTCCAGCGGGGGGGGGGGAAGCCGCGAAAAGCTACAACACCCCCCCTCTATGAATTTTCTCAGATTTTCCCCAACTTACTACCAGTTTTTTTGGAATTTCCCGAAAACTTCCCTTTTTTCCCCAAAAATTTTGCTGTCGATCGGGGGAGGGGGGAAGGGGTAATAATACACATGAAACAGGAAAATCACGCAAAGTTATCCAACTTTTCCAGAAGAGACGACCCTCCCCTTTACAACGTCCGTGAAGCGAGAAAAATCAACTATCAAAATAAATTTTTCTCAGCCCAAATACGACCCCCCTCTCCTGGCGACCAAATACGACCCCCCCCCTTGTTGGGGATTTCCCAACAACGATGTGCCCTAGAAGATTCACCGTAGAGCTAAGTCAAAAGGGAGTGGAGGATATAGCATGCGTAAAACGGGTAAAATCAACAATGGAAGTTTTTTTTCGGCCAAATGCGCTCCCCAGATGAGAGTAGCGCAATGGAGGACCGTATTGGCTATTAGAACGTGTTTTTTTTTCAGAGAACCAAAGTGAAAGTGATTTTCTTTCTTAATAACACAAATCTTTAATTTCAGAGTGAACGGTGGTTTAAATTTATCACGTGCTTTTGGTGATCATAGTTATAAGAAGAATGCAGATTTGCCATTACGGGATCAAATGATTACGTGAGTCAACTCTGATAGTTCTCCGATTTACAATTTAGTTGAAGGCCCATTTCGCGATCAACCGTGTGCAATTGTCCGTTCCACAAGTACAGAAGCCGGTCTGAATACGTAGAGAGTACCTGTTTGCGGCTCAGAACCGACATGCAAAAGTTCCAAAGGCTGATGTGCTCGAGTAACTCCACCCTTAACGAGAGACTTCACCCTAAAATTGGCAGATTGGCGCTTTCTTCATCTCTTTAGTCTCTTTGCCGTCTAGCCTCTCCACCGTACCCTGATTTTCGCAGGCTCGTACTACAGGGGGGGCCAAAAAAAGTCATTTTGCCTCCATGACTTTCAAGGCGCTATAAGTTACACTTTATTAAATTTTTATCGGACATTTTTACCATATTAAAGAGCACATTAAATACTATAATGATACTCCGCCACAGCCTTCTGGAGGAGCGCCATCGAGAGATTCGAAAGTGAGTGGGTACCGGAGTTGAGCGAGATCGTTGATTTCTCCGCCACTGTAGACCACCCTGTTGAGCTCCGCCCGAACTAGGTAATTGAGTGGGTTCAGGTCAGGGGACATATTTCAATATTACATCTTCATCAGGTACGAAACGCCCTTCCATTCGAAGTAGGCGGGAGTTTTTCCAAAACCCTTCGATTCCATGTGGTGGCACCCAAACCTGTAGCAGCACAAGGTCTCCAAGAAGGTACGGGCGACCACATGTAGGGAGGATATCCTTCTCGAGTTACTTGATGTAACCGCCGAGCCGCTGCACGCTTCAGTCGGGTCTACACAAGAAAATATCGTGCCTTCCATTCATGATAGCGGCCGGTCCACACGCATCAACGGAGTCCCGCTTGGTGAATAAGGGGGGGGGGGGGGGGGGGGGGGGGAGGGGTGAAGATGATGTCCTGTACCGTAGCGACGTTGCCGGAGCTGCTCGATGTTTGAGGTCTTGCAGATCAAGAGTACTGGTCTCCAGGTAGCTATCCATGGGTGATTCCATTCAAGAAGTTCCGCAGCTGTTTGGAGGCCACGTGAATTCCAAAGGCGTTCTCCACTTCAGGCCGCGACTGGAGATGACTTCATATTTTGGTACATGAAGGTGAATGGCGGCAGCCGGCTCCTGCTTATAGAGGAAGATCTTGGGTATCTTCCGCCCTGGTACTCATATCCACTTCCTCTGTCTGGGCTGCGAAAACTTCGCTCATATGTGACTCGGCCGGAATGACTTTTTTTTTTGGCCCCCCCTGTATTCATTCAATTCAGCTGTCAAGGGATGGGGCTGATTTAATGACAATTTTTTCTCGGCTTTTCTCGAAGGCGCAATCTGCGTGATTAGCTGTCGAAAACTGTATCGTAGAGCGTTGAGGAAGCATGAGTGCAGAACCTTTATCCCTTGTGCCGCGAGAGATCAGACAGGTGTGAGGTACAAGGTACGAGGCGGCATATACGAGGGAAAAGCTGAGGGCGGAGCTTCTTGAGCAACCTTCGCCTTAGCGCGCTTACCCTACAACTTTCTGACGCGAAGCATGTACAAGGTTGCCCATCGTAGTCCACGCGGAGCTTCAATTCTTATGAGTGATCGCGGAATGTGCCTTTAATGCTACCAACATTTTCAACATGGAACCACAAAGTGTGCCTTGAAGTAATTGTTTTCCATTTGCAGAGCATTGCCAGATGTTAAAGTAGAGACGTTACAACCGAGCGATGAATTTCTTGTTGTAGCTTGTGATGGTATTTGGTGAGTTGTATTTTCATCAGTACTTTTTCTGAGGTGCCATTAACCATTTCTTTTCTGCATGAAGTCAAACTGGGCACATAATTCATTCCGATAATGATGCAGTTACGTTACTTTCCTCTTGCAGTACACCCGCCCCCATTTCATCCAACTCACCATCTTCCTAATCTCTCAACCCCCTACCGATCTTCCCAATTTTCTGTGGGGGAAGGGGAGGGCGTCACCAACGAGCCTCTTTCGTACCGCTCTGATCGCGTTAATGCCTCACCCCTCGAACGATAATGTTGCGCGAATACTACTGACTGGATTCTGCCGCTACTGTGGGATCGCCCCAGATTCTGATTGGGTTCTATTCAGCTGTGATTACATTAGTTACTGCAGCAGTCCAACGATTAGCGCTAGGGCGAGTCAGTTGCAATCGCGCACTTGCCGAATCGTGTGACTATACAGCTCAAGTCGCGAACTATGAACGTACCTCAGGCAGGGCCAGAACTAGGAAAATACGGCGATTGTGGATTAGTGAGATTGGAATCACCTGAAAACCTATCCTTTGCCTCGTACGTAGCCTCTTTACAAACACCTGTTGCAGGAATTCACTCAACTCCCAGCAAGTTGTTGATTTTATCCGAGAACGACTAAAGCGAGGGAAATCTTGTGTGGATATTTCTTCAGAGGTCAGCTATGTTTCGGAACTATTTGTTATCAGGTTTTAAGTTGTTTGATATGAAGTATCATAACTGTTCAGTACCACACCCTTAAGCGGTGTCCAAACTTCGCGATGACGCGCGTCGACGCGCTACAATTGCAAAAGCCTCCGAAGCTATAGACGCGACGCTGTCGCAGGCGGGGCCATTTTTGTTTTGAGAGAGAGTATGCAGGAGTAAGGGCACCTGACTATGTGAAGGCGGCACTTTCCTTCCTGTTGTCTTATACTCTCTCAAAACGTAATGCTGCTTCCATACTTCATGTCCACTAGCGACCAGGGGTAGAAAGTATGGGGAATTAGGAGGGTAGCAGACTGTTGGGAGAGTACGGGGAAATGGTAGGGAGCAAACAGCTAGGTTAAGCGTCGTGGAATTGCGGCGTGTGCAACTCCATCGTCCAACTGCTAAAGCATAGAATTATGCAATTTCATGTGCACGCCGCAATTTCATGCCTAATCCGCCTGTCTGCTCTCTCCTACTTCCCCGTGCTCTACCAGCAGTCTGCTGCCCTCCTACTTCCCATACTCGCTACTCGTGGACACTGGTGGACGCTAGTAGACATTGCCGTGCGCTAGGTCGATCTCTATACTTTCCTGATCGCTGACGCTGACAGGACGCTCGGAATGCTGGTGTTCGCTAGTGGACGTTGCTGCAAATTATGAACGCAGCCTAAGCGGCCAACGCCGATCGATTCCCGTCTGCGGCTGATTCCGCGTCTGAAGCATTGGGGCGCCCTTGCCAGTGATAGCGTGTCGACCCGCGTTACAGCGCGTTACAGCGTTCAGCTTCTCCGTCACGCCACGTCATCGCGAAGGTCCAAACGCTACCTTTACGCCATTCACTCAAAAATCAACTGCAAGTGGAAATCGAATCCTTACCAACCAAAAAATATGAAATTCAGTCTCTTCCGGAGTGAATTCTAGTTTTTCACTTTGGATTATTCGCTTTGGCGCCGACGACGGCCGGTGATGGCACTGGTTGCGATAATATGACTGTTATTATCACGACGATTACTCACTGAAAGTATCTCCATTTTGAGTTCATTTCTCAGCTCGTTCCCCATCCCCTCGTTTATCTCGGTTCACCCGTTCTTTTTCGCACATATGATGTCTCTCTCATTTGCCTGGTTCTTTGATAGAAAAGGTTATATTTCTGCTTTGTTGTTTCGTTGTTGTGAAATCCGTTGGTAACCGTCTGTAAAAGACGTGTTGCCTTTATCCACACCTTCGGTTGAAGGCCCAAAATTTTCATGAAGACTTTTCCATCAGACACTTCGTTTGTTCATGTTGGGCACTTCCCCGGAAAAAATTGATGGTCGACGTGGGCACGATCAAATGGGTTGTGGCATGGTAAGTCAAACTGAGAAAAAGCCTTAAAGACACCTTTCATGGTTGCCGGGTGGGCGGAGCCAGGAAACGACTTCATTGGTCAATTTCTTCCCCCTTCAGTCAGAGCCATAGAAGGCGGGAAAAGAAAGGTGTGCAAATGGCGTCGCTTCTCTAGCCGCTAGACTGCGCTTCAATGCGGAATTTTTCATGCCACAACGCATTGTCGTGACATTCCACGGTACAATTTTAATTTATGCAAAATTAGGGAATTTTCATTAGGAAAATGACTTGAAGAATGATGGTAAAGCGGAATTTTTCTTTTGTAAAGGTGCTGTAGTACTACAGCATATATTGGCAAGACTGCACTCTGTTTTCTATTGATTTTTGTCATTTTTCGTTTTGAAGTAGCGAGGATTTGTGTCGCGCTAGGCTCTGATTGACTGGATTTAGCAATGATACATTTTCACTGAGAGCCGCAGAATAATCGATATTTGATCGAAAGCGCCACGCAAGAACCGTTCACCCATAAGATTCATGTTTGTGTCGAGTAATTTTCTATTATTCGAGTAATATCAAGTGTTGCTTGAATTGTTAGGAAAGAAATTCTGTTGTGAAAAACAGTCAAATGAAGGTGAAAAATCGGAAAACTGTCTTTGAGTTCAGGACGTTTCAAGCCAGACTAGTAGAAGTATGCGGTTTTCGGGACGATTATGTTTTGTTCTTCATCCGAGACTTAAAGGCAGTGAGCACAACCGCTGTGGGGTGGGCCGTTGTCGCTAACGTCATTGGTGAGGGTTGAGTTCTCGCTGCCCTTCCACCAATGACGCTGGGCGATGACCACCCGCCTACAGCAGTCGTGCCTACTGCCTTCAGTGCATTGATTGCTTGATGACATTGCTCTAGGGCCGAGCCAGTCAGTCCTGTTGGTACACGAGTGTGGATAGCTCAAAAAGTTGCCATTATAAATTCCTGTCAACAAGTCCGGTAGGTGGTGGTTGGAATCGGACTTAAAGGCACAGTTCAGGCTAATGTGGGCGGAGTCGGAGCGGTGTCAAGATTGCCTGATCATTCATCCTTTGCTCTCGCCCTTTCCAAGAAGTCAGGTGGGGCGCGACAATGGGGAAAGCACAGTGTTACGACTGACTCTGCCCATATGGCCAGTGTGGACTGTGGTCTTGACGAAGATGTGGGAGTGTTACACATACTCAGTCTGGTGGGCCGGTGTACCAGCTTGGAGTAACCCTATGATGTTTCTCAGGACTTCCACGTTGCGGCGACGTCCCTAGGAGACTATTTCCTAGCCAGTTAGCTGAACATACTGTTGCACTGTGCAATCAATTAGGTCCAAGTGGCGGCAGATGCTGCGCAAAGTTGATGTGAGAGCATATCGGGAACGCAGAACGAAAGCACAGCTTGGACTACTTGTGATAGTTGATCCATATCGAGGGGTGTCCTAAAATGGCTCGTTGTTGGTCCAGATTTCCCTATTCTCCACCTCTTCTGCTCAAGTGTCGTAACAGTACATTTGTGAAGAGAATTGTTTTTGATGTAAATACGAAGGCGTGCAATAAAAGTTGAAGCAAGAATAGCGCCGTTATGAAAACGGTCGAATTGGGTGATTATGATGAATCTCTTGGCAAACATTATCATCATACACATACGACATTTCAAACGACATTCGACAACGATTTCGTCTCAGGATTGCTCAATACCCGATCTCCGAACGGTGAGTTTTTGTTAGAATTTTGAGAGTTTCTGCTTGAATGAATGAAGTTAATCACAGTTGTCTGATCCCTACCTCGGCCCTGTCAGCGAACCGTACTCGTGAGGAGAAGCACGACTCGTCCAATGGGCGGGTTATACCTGGGCGGATCTTCTCATTCTGTCTGATTCGGTAAGATGTGTGCAGACGAATACAATTAGAACTAATGGGTAAAATGTCCACCAACCAGCAACACTTCTTTCTTAGGCTATTTTCTTCTTCGAGTGATTTCATGCTCTCTTTTGTCTCAGGATGAGCTGTCACGACACGGCGAGACGGGCGAGTTTTTGTCAGCATTGTCGGATTTGCCACCGCGCCAAACCCATCCTTCCTGACACGCCCCTTCATCTGCAGTTAATTAGATATACTAATTGTGATTTTAAGGAGCAAGAGGAAACACAAGATAGTTCCATAGACGCGCTCTTATGAAAAGAGGAGTGGGAAAGGGGACATTCTTCTTCCACGTCCGTGTTGGGTAGTACGCATGAAGAAGTTACAACGAATTAGATAAGGACAAGCAACGAGTTCTCAAGAGAGCTCATTCCAAGAGGCTAGGCTCATTCCTAGATGAAAATCTGGTTAGCAATTCACAGCGGTGCCTGCGGCAAAGAACTCCCTCAGCGCTGTTCCCATCCAATACGTCTAGCCGGTAGGTGACTTCCTCGGTGACTTCAGGGCATTGTGATAGTAGATTCGATAGGTGGGCGTGGTTCGGTCTGGTGGATGCACCAACCTTATTCGGGAAGCTTGTGCAGGCTGACTTGGGGAGACCTGATGAATCCTGGAAGAAAGCGATTTGCTTGCAACATCACTGCTTCACAAGAGTTGTTAGTTAACATGGACTAGCGGAAGTGCAAAATACCCTCTCCCCCTTTGAGCTAAACAGCGCCCTTTGGAGTTCTGAGCGAAGACATAGGTGAATCGATAGAGCTCAACGTGCTGGATGCGTTTATACTTTGCAACACCACTGATCCAGGAATCCCGCGGAATCGCCGGTCGTGCCCCAACGCTAGTCGTTGGACTGCAGTAACAGTCGAACAAAGTCCCATCCAGAATATCTATGGACTAGCCGTGACAGCTTTTCAAGGATTATCGATGTAGTGCGCTCGCGCGACGCCCAAATCGTTCATGTCGTTAAGTATGAACGTGACCAAAGAAAAGCAGAACTGCCACATGTCACTGTCAGAGATATGAGTTCCAGAGTGCTGACGTATAAGCTTACCTGAACACAACAACAATTTTCACGACCTAATTGCTTGTTAGAGGGTATACTATTCGCCTAAAAACCCTTATACTACTCATTGCCAGCTATACGGTTACTTATTCGGGTTGACTTTGTTCATACGCTTCCGTTAACGCAGCTAGATATAAGATGGTTGTGATAGGAAAAGCTGCAGGAATTCTTTGCCAGGAGATGTATCATAACTGTTTAAGCCTCGGGTTTGGTTTACCCGAACGCGTAATTTTCAGAAATTACCTGCATTTTTTTTCTGATTCGCTCTCTCCTCAGAAGAAACTTGCCGCCTGTCAACTAGGTCGATCTACGAATCAGTTCTGAATGGGGCCAATCAGAGAGACCACCACGTGGGGAACGCCGGTGGGCAGGCGCTGGAGGTCGATACCACTGATCTGGTCAAGCTCGGCGAGCCCCCGAGGACCGGACCAGGTGCAAATCAAGGGGGAGTACCCTGCTGGAAACTCGCCTTGAGCCGTCAGTCGCTGTTCGCTCCTCCTTGCGGATGCTCACCATGCTGACGGCCACCCATATCCAGGGCTTGGCTCAGCACTCCCATCAGCAGCCGCTACTCGGGACGATGCAGTTAGGTTTCCGTGAGATTTCAGATCGACCGATCTGAAACTAAAAGAGAGCGCGCGTGCCGGTATGGGATGCGCCTGTATGAGCAGTTTCATAAAAATCGGCAAGAATTGCAACTTGGAGGATTTCTCCACCCACTTTGGAATCGGGATGCGTGACTACCAGCGGCATAAGCTGTGCCTTCGAAGCATACTTGCGAGTATATTTTAGGTTATTTTTCACTACATGAATCTCCCACTCCATCAACCTGAGGAACTTGTGGGCGCTACTGCGAAATCTCCGGCCCAGCTGGGCAGTGGCATGGCAAGAATCCTGTCTCGGCTGTTCACGCGTTGAGGGTTCGGTTCATCTGACTGCAAAAGGTTTTGGAGATCACCTACAATTTTTCGTGGCCCAGTCAGTCTCTATGAGAAACTTTTCCGCGTTCAACTAGGCAGGTGTACGAATCAGTCCTGAATGGGGCAAATCAGGTGGATCACCTAGTGGGATTTGGCCAGTGTGCGGGATGGAATCGCGACATTGATCGGTTGCCAGAACACCGCATCAAGGCCATCAGAGCCCACGAGTACCGCAACAGTACCTGCCAAACGACAGTACGGTGCTGGGAACTCGTATGAATAACTGGCATGACATGCACCCAGCTCAGCTACACGTTGACACGAGTGCAGACCTGGTGCCCTCCTCCGTGAGTGCCAATCCGGAGGGTGCAGCAGTGTGTCCTTGGTGTAGCGCACCGTGGCGGGCTATGCTGCCATTTATTGGAAGAGGGGGAAAGTCCGTCAATAAAATCGATGTAGGTAGCGCTTTGAGCTCCTGAATCGACCGATTCTATACCAGAAGAAAGCCACTGCTGGTACGGAATGCGGCGTGGATATGCATTTTTACGGAAAATTGGCAAAAATGGCAATTCTGGCAAAAAGTCCTCCATGCCCGGTCAAGAACCATAGATATTCGGTTAGCAACGGCCCTGCTTCGCTCTAGGCCATCCACCACTATGGTTATAAAGGCTTCGAAAAGTATGATGGACCTAGCGCGCGGTGTACAACGTGGTGGTGGTCCCTGAGGCCTCCATTTTGAAGGTCTTACATGATTGAATGGTCAGCTCGCCGGCCTTCCACCTGGGACAGCCTATTCCTCTGGATATATGGAAACCATTTACAACCGCCAAATGCGTATCCCTGACAGCAAGTAAGATATGCAGGGACGGAGGAGGTTTTCTTGTCTCGGTTTGGGCTTGATCTTTCAGGTTACTGCATAAACTATTCCTTTACAGAACACCTGCAGATGTGTGCTGTGAAGCATTTTTCACAATATATGATTCTTAGACTCTGTGAAGAACTAACTACTGCGATATCTCTGCTCTCGTTGAGCAGTGACAAGACGAGAATCCTGTCGCAGGCCCGTACACGTTGAGAGTTCGGTCCACCTATCTGCAAAAGTTTTTGGAAGTCACCTTCATCGTTTGTAGCCCTAGCTATCTCTGAGAAACTTTCTCGCACTCAACTAGGCAGGTGTACGAATCAGCCCTGAATGGGGCGAATCAGAGAGACCACCCAATTGGACTTGTGTGCGGGCTGGAAACGTCCACACTGGTCAGTTGTCAGACCAACGCACCAAAGTGATCAAGCGAGGCGGCCCACGAGGACCGCAACAGTGGTTGTCAAGCGTGAGTGCGTTGCTGGAGACTCGCAAGAGCAACCGGCCATGATCCGCCTCCAAGACACCTACACGCCAGTTTGGTGTCTGAGCGGGTTTGGCTCACCACTCCGCGAGCGTCAGTCTGGAATGGCGCGGTGATTTTGCTTTCGGTGCAGGATGCCATGATGGGCTATCTGCGATTTGTTGTAAGATGGGGAAAGCCGATATCGGTCCAAATGGTGGTTTATGTTCCGGAATCGTCTGACGGTGCCATAAAAAACTGGGATGGGAATGTGGCTCGGATGAGCATTTTTACAAAAAATTCGCGAAAAGTAGGAGTTTTGACAACAGTTCTCCATGCCGGTCTACAACCAGGAATTTTCTGTTAGCAGCGGTCGTAATTTGCTCTGGTCCATCCGCCACTACGTTCATGAAGGCCCTGCGAGGTTTAGTGAACCCAGCGCGCGGTGTACAACATGGTTGTCTCATAGGCCACCATTTTGAAGCTTTTACATGATTGAATGGTCAGCTTGCCGGCCTGCCACCTAGGATAGCTTATTCCTCGGGATATGCGGATACCATTTCCAACGGCCAAGTGCGTTGGACCTGACAGCAAGTAAGATATGCAGGGACGGAGGAGGTCTCCTTGTCTCTGGTGGGGTTAGATCTTATAGTTAGATGCGAAGTTGGTTGATTATCGATAGTGATGCTTAGGAGAAAGAACGTAGCAAAGCGTGTAAGCGTAAGCACCCGAGCACCAGAAGGTTTCGTGTCGCAGGCCTGTACACGTTCAGAGTTCGGTCCACCTAGCTGCAAAAGTTTTTGGAAGTCACCTGCTCTTTTTGCAGCCCTAGCTATCTCTATGAGAAACTTTCTC
>MU912320.1:5109-21183 GCA_036418165.1 Cooperia oncophora
CGATGGACTCTCAATGGTACAACGATGTGGCAGTTTGCGAGTCGGATCTGCTTGAGGACAAATTAATGCGTTTTTCAGATTTCCACAAACTTGTGTACCTGCATGCCTGATTATGCCTATAACCCGGATATATGCTATTCAGGTCGCGTTGTATGTTGGGATCCCCAGCAAGGGATCTTGTTCGGTCGCTGGAATCGTATTTGCTTAGAAAAAGTTTTGTTTCTTGACTTTTTTCGGTTTTCTTCCTTCAACTGTATGTTATATATCATCCCTCCTCCACTCGACGGCAGTTGCTTCTTGGGAGAGATGAGGGGTAAGGGAAAGTGGAGAAGTTCCGAAGAAAAAATTGTCAAAGTGGTGGAAGTTAGGAAAGTCTGAGAAGATGGCAGGCTGGCCATGGGGAAGAAGTGTACCGGAGGAGGAAAATTGTGCATTTGGAGGGGAAGGGTGTACTGGGTTGACCCATAAGCAGCGGCGTTTTTTCCTGGCACTAATTTTTATATAGAAAATGTTAAATGTTCCCAATATGTTCTATACTGTATGATAGACGATTTTGTGATCTGTAAAATGTTACGTTTGCTTCCCTACTACTTCTCGATTTGTGTCATCTTTAGTTCATTGAAATAGAGTGTGTGGTCGATCCAAAAGCGATTTTTGACAACAACTTTTTGCACTTTATCTCGGAGCTCAAATTACGGAAGGGGCTCAAAAATCGTGGTATGCATGGCCAAGCAAGGGTGCTCTGCATAACAGCTGGAAGTCGGTTCAAGCGAGAAACACTTGAGCATTCGAACGGTGTCGCTTTGCATGCCCCTCCCCTGGGAAGCGACAGCCTACAGAACCTACCCGGTTACGTGACATCTTGAACTTTTGTGCATGGTCCTGTTACGAAACCCTGTGACGCAGACGGATAGAGGGCAGCGGCTGCCAAAGCATCGAAACGTGCAAAAAACGTATGGCGAGCCAGGAAACGGGATTTTTCAAGGGGAGGGGACTCCGGGGTGGGTGAGCTACTTATAGTCGGTGAAAAGCTGGAGTGAGCGAAGTCACAACGGCCATAGAGTGCCATGCGGACGAGAGAGTGCAGAGAAAAAGAGAAGATCGACGCGTTCAAAGGGATTGAGTTGAAGTTGTCCGTAGACCCATGAATCTCGTTGAATAAGGTAATTCAGTAGTTCGATGCTTTTCTGTGAGGTCGAAAAGGAAATCTTCGAATAACTTAAGCCATTGTAAGTATTCCAAAGAGAAATAGCTCTTGGCCATGTACTTAGCAACTGAGCCTTTGCGCTTTTTGTTCTCTAAGTAGAGGTAAAACAGAGTGAGACACTCCAATATGAGAACTTAAAGGCACGTTCCGCGGTAAACTGGGCTATAACCTCATAAATATGTCAAATGATCCGGAAGGCGATTGTAGATGCTGCTGCATTCAAAGCTTGAAAAGTGGCACGTAAAGCACCAGGCACTTCTACTTCAGGTCCAAGGAGGCCCAGGCCTGCCTACATTGCCCGTGTCCGTAATAATGCCGTTGTGCTCTCTCTCGCCCGTCAATTTCTGGTCTCTTTCCGCGTTTTGCAGCGTATCGTCACCTTCTGCATATCACTGTTGATCTTGACCACGATGGTCTCGTCCAATGATCATGATCAAATGCAAGAAAGAGGGTCATATTGAGGCGGTTTTCCATACTTTTTTCTTCACTACTTAGGCAACTGGCTCGATGCACTCCTGCTTTTGAACTCAATAATGAGGTGCAGTCGCGGGAGTGCCTTCAAGAGAGAAAAAAGTGCCAAAAGGAAACCGAAGAGCTCGCCAAATATGGAAGAACTGTTCGCAATTGATTCTCAGAACCTTACGTCATGCGAGTCCGGGTCCTCGAATCCGTCGAGTTCACTATTCGGCGCGCAAGACCGAATGAAGGAGAAAGTCCGACATCGTAACAGTTCGTCTTCGAGCGAAGAGGTCCGACGCCGGATGATCATATGTATGCAAGTTATCACCGCCACTCCCTTAAAAGCAATGTTGTGTCTTAGAGCTGAAATCCACGTCTTAATACGAGAGAATAAACACAACTAGTAACATACTCTAACGAAAATTTTTGACAAAGGATGTTTCGCAGAACCTAGGTCATCAAAGTCGTCTACTATATCAACCGGTTCTTCCTCCATCGCACAAGTACCGTTGAGGAATCCTGAAGGGGCTCCGTATTCCTTTCCATGCTACAGTTTTTTCTAACTATTGTGAGCTGCTTTGCCGGCTGATGCCTGCACGCCTTCTACTGAGATAAGAATGGATTTGCTGAGCGGACCCGGCTCCGCCGCACTTACCTTTCTCCTCACCGGCTTTTCTTTATACAGATAGTTCAAACATCTTTGACCAAACTATTTCCATTGTCGAGTACCGCTATACAACGTCACTACATGATTCTTTATATAGTGATGGTTGTAAATCAATTCGCTCTCAATTCACAAGCTGATACCAAAACTGGATTTTTAATTCGCGACTTCTGCTACGTGATCCCTCTCTTTACTTCTTAATCTGCATTCCAAAAACTGGCCCCCCCGGGGGGCGCTTTTTTTTATACCACACTTGGCTGATTCCACTAACGCACTCATGCTTCCCCTCAAGCCGACTTCCCTCACTAACCACCCAATGCCATTATCCTCTCCCCACTGCCTATTCAACCTTACATCCCCATCGTCGCTCACGTCGGTCCACCTGCCACGCGAGCAGCTCGTGCAATGGTTTGGAGTGCACTACATGGTTCTCTTATATAGTGCAGGGTGTTATCACAATCAAAACATTGGATTGATACATCTGCAACTAACTGGTTTCGCCACCGGCTAGTACAACTCTACAACTAACGTCGTTTGAAACGCCGTGAACAGTTTCTGACGGACAGACATACATACATATCATACATAACATAACAACCTGACATAATCCGACACACAAATATGGTTATAGAGTTCTACTAAATGTGAGTGGATTGCATGCAATCCAAAACGAACCCGACAAAAGTTGCGATTAGAAAATGGAACGTCCTATCTTGTTTGTTTTTGAGAAAGATGGTGGTAATTCTCAGTATAGTCTGCTAATATCTCTGCTATGCCATTCGTCTATCACTCCATTTGTAAACAGGTAACCTGAAACTCGTGCTTGTGCAAGGTGTTCCTGTTTGCAGTTAAAGAATTGGATAAGGGAGGTATAAGAATTCCTACTATAAAGATTCGCATAACATTGTGTTGGTTTGTGGTTGTTGGTGGTGTGTGTGTGTGGGTGTGTGGGTGTGTGTGTGTGTGTTCCTGTCCGTTTGCCAACGAAATTCGTAGCGCCGGTTCCAGCAGCAGTGAGAAATTCGCTCCAAGAAATGATGGGTGTGACGGGAACAGTATTGGCTGACAGGGAGTGATATCGACTGATGACATTTGATGAGCGGCGTTGTTGTTCCTTGTGTAGGCATTTGTTTCAGAACTTGTAGTGAGTGTACTTGTAGTGAATGGACATAATCACCTTTGACTATGAGGATGCACTGTTTGGTAAGTGCTCGAATGGGTGGAGGAGAACTTACCATCATGCTGTTCCCCTACCTTTGACGGAGGATTATTTTGATCATTTTGATAACACTTTTTTTAAATTCCTGTAGGGGCCGTGGACTCTTGTGAAAGGTAAGGGGTTCGATCCAGCAGCTAAGAAAGTTTGAAGGTCTTGTCCTAATTAGTCGCAACTCAGTAGCAAACTAAAGATTGGTAAAGGGCAGTGGAATGATCACTTATGATCATTGCAAAGAGAGGTACTTGCATACTGCCGCTATGCTCTTATAACCATAATGGAAGAGTCTCAACTGTTAAGCCATCACGAACCCCCATGTTTAAAGAGTTATATGTCGAGTTTTTGAAGGTTGCAGTATAAATAAGGGTAAAGGTGAGTATGGATGATGGATGTGTGTATAACAAGTTCTACAACGGATAAAATCTAGAATTATCAAAAGAATGTCGACTAAAATATGGCATTTGTCGAGCCGACTTCAGTAATACCCAATATGTGTGCAAGTATCGTGTGAGACCGGACGAGCCTTGATAGCCTGGTTGATTGGCGACTGGCCTTACCTCCATGGGCTCAACAGCTTCAATACTCGGCAAACGTGCCCATTTGCGTGTACCTTTCAATTGAACTGACCTCTGTATAATCCTAAACTGCATTCACGTGGTGATGGAATCAATCTTGCAAAAAAATTGCTTCTAAAGAAATGGAATGGTTTTGGCAGACTTCCAGTCATTGATTCTGCGACACCTTTGTTGCTGCTGCATTATTTTACGACTGAGTGGTTTATTTATTTGGCGTCGGCACCAGGTTACGCTGATGTGGAAAACAGTTGCCTATTCGTGATCAGACTCTCAATCACTCCGCGGAAAGCATCAACAAGTTACTTTACTGTTCAACGAATTGTAGTCGTGAAGCAGGGCTAAGAAACTTAAAGACACATGGTACGCTCACACACATTGAGGGTGTATGTGACTATCAGCCCCCAGCTGTCGATGTGTCGTGGTTTCCCCGCCCGAAACTGCACGGGGTTAGAGTACAGGGCCGTGGGAAAGTCTAATTCGTCCATGCTCCGCCCAAAATGCAACTTGCGGCGCAGACTCCCTTTATGCTAACAGCCGTCCGCGCGGCGCGTGTCGCGCGCAGCTCTCTTGGCTTTTTGCCAAGTCCTGTAATTGCGCTCTTGGAATACAAGTAAACGCAATTTCCTGATGCGGATAACATTTTAGGTGCTGCAAAATAAGAAGCCAGAACTCAAGAGCAACTGTGTTGCTTCTGCAATATCCCTCAGAGGCCGCGCATTCCCACAAAACATGAAAATAAAAACGGCCTAAGCGTCCCACTCGTTAGTTTGAAGTATTTCTATAGCTTTAGAGCCGGATTCGAGCCGGATCGCAGAAATGCACACGCGATTTTAATTAATTTGCGTTTCCTTTTTTTCAATTTTGTTTTATTTACATCTACATTCGTTGTTCTTCATTTCTAGCCTTTGTCATCTTCATCACCTTCTATTCGGACTTTGAAGCATGAGCAACACCTCAAATGTTATTCGCATCAGGAAATTGCGTTTTGCTTGTATTAAACTAACGAGTGGAACGCTTAGGCCGTTTTTATTGTCATGTTCTGTGGGAATGCGCGGCCTCTGAATGATGTTGCAGAAGCAGCACAGTTGCGTGAATGCTAACAGCGCGGACGGCTGTTAGCATAAGGAGACTGTTCGCCGCAAAATTGCATTTTGGGCGGAGCATGGACGAATTAGACTTTCCCACGGCCCTGTACTCTAACCCCGTGCAGTTTCGGGCGGGGAAACCGCGACACATCGACAGGGCTAATGCCGTTTGGACTCCAGCAACTTCGGCACCGAGCTCATTTTTAAATTACCTAAGTCGCCAAACCCGCTGAAAATATGTACACAAGGGTTATTTACCATCCTGATTACAATTATGACACTCATTCTTGGCGCTGGCGCCAAGGGATGACACTACGATTACCTCTTGGGCTCAGCCTTAGCGGAGCGCAGGTAATCGTAGTGTCATCCATTAGCGCCAGCGGCAAGAGTGAATGTCATATTCGTAATCAGGATGTTAAACTACCCCTACATACAAGTTTTTAGCGGATTTGGTAACTTAGGCAATTTAAAAATGAGCTCGGTGCCGAAGTTGCTGGAGTCCAAACGGCATTAGCCCATCGACAGCTGGGGGGTTGATAGTCACATTCACCCTCAATGTGTAAGAGGGTACCATGTGTATTGAAAGGCACGGCCCGCGATGAGGAGCTTGTATAGTGGTATTGAAATGAGGAAGCCAACTCGTCAAGTGACTCGTCTGTAAAGAGAAAATGCCAAAGAGGACGTTGGAAACGCCCCTAATAAGAACCTCCAGTCTCAGACAGTTGTGCGGGTAAAAGGCCGAAAGACCGCGTGTTGAATCGCATTCAGTCGGTTCATTCTTCCTAATAGGCCCTGTGACTTCGCAAGAGACTATGGAGCATCTCCCTTTCATGCTACTTGTGCGGTAGCATCGCTTTTGGCTGGAAGGCGGGCTTTGAAGGCGGAGTCTGGAGGCGGAGTCACTGGAAAAAGGAGGTGTCACTGAGGCAACATTGCGACATAACTCCTTCACCTTACAACGTTCCGCCGCAAAACTGGCACAAGGTGGTCCACGGACAGCGCTAACCTCTCACACAATTTATCGAATTTTCATAGGTCATCGCGAACCGTTCCCTTAAGGAATAAGCTATGCATGCTTAATCCACATTTTCCGAGTTGGGTCGACGTGCCAGGTTTGTTTAGAACATTGTCCCTAATGATAACATGATTTTCTTAAAGGCAGCGCCCGCGTTCAATTTGATGAGTTATGGGGCTCAGATAGTGACAACAAGGTAGCAAGTAGTCCATTAGTGAAGAAAAATGCAAAAAATCTTCGGATTTGCCCTATATAGGACCCCACGCCGAGCTGAGGTTGTACGTGCTCAAGGCGAAAAGAAGGCGCGGCCGCACGAGTTCTCACTTGTTGATATCAGCTGTTTTCCCTTATCACCTCACTCTCACCATTCGAAGTGGAGAGAGTTAGTAGCGAACAACCGCACCATCAGGCAACCATTAGAAATGAAGTTGGGCGTAGTGGTCGCCAGGTGGGCGGGGTGGCCGACTCTTCACGAGCGGGCGCCGCTATTCTCTCGCATTTTTGAGTTGCGAAACTAGTACGTCCACCATCCTCATAGGGTGAGCTACGATATCCAAAGAGGGCGTGGGAACAAATGAACGCGGGCGCTGCCTTTAAGATCAATGTTGCACTTACTCGGTCACCACGACCCACGATCAGGCATGGTATAGAGGGAATTGTTTAACACAGCGCGACTTGTTCCCTGTCTTCCTCTACGGATAAGGATGAGAAAATGACTTCCACTTGGAATCGTGTGACTTGTTGAATGCGAACATGGCCTATGGGATGACTTTCGGAGAACAGCCTAATCACAAGTTAGGAATTCATGGTTACAGACCCATTTGGAGGCAATCCAGCGTCCCCGAGTTTACAGTAGGTCTCGTCGGCCCAGTTCGAAGCCGTTCCTGTATTTGACCCTCATCGCGTGCAAGGTAAGCGTGCCACTTTCCACTACACCGCCCAGCCACACCTCCTCAGATGTCACCCCCAATATATGCCTAGCGAAAGTAGAGGGGTTAAGATAACCTTTATCAGAGAGCATATTCGGTCGCTGATGTAGTTGTCTGCTACCCCATCCTCCACCCACAAAGGTTCTCGACGTTTTTCCGCCATTGGCAATTGTAATTGGACGACCATTCAGCAGCAGCAAGCCCTCATGTATAATAATAAGCATGAACGAACGAACGAATGAGCGATGAGAAGTTAAAGTCCATTTGAACTCAATTGGAAATCAGCCTAGCTACTCGCTGCAATGAACTCCTGCTCTGAGAGATACCATCCGACTCTTCTGTCCCAGCAAGTTTTACTTCTTTGAGTAGTAAATGGAAGTATTCTCCGAGTCAATCAGCTAGTCTTTTCCGTTCTGCTCTTACACAACCTTTACATATGGGCATATTTTCCGTTGAATGGCTAACTTATTGCAAATCACCCGGTAAGTTATGGGCTCGATTCAGGAAAAATTATTTAACGGGACTAGAGGACGTCCTCTCGCCATACTGCATCTACCTCCAGCACCACTGCTTCCCCCTATTCGCTTTGAAATCTTCGCCTTGAAATTCTGTACTCGAGACAGACATTGGCTACGGAACCTCCCGTGTCACTAAATAGCGATTGAGCTGTCAACCGACAACTTTCCTGCTCCACATTAACGGGGCTTTTCTCCTGAGGAGAGATACAGTATCTTTGGACTGGAATCGCAACAACCCCTTCGAGGCAGGCACGCGATCAGTTCTCGATTGAGATAACTTTTCTTTTACGATACAACCGAATACTTGTATAAAGGCAGAACGGAACAGAGACTGATAAACTATTAGGAGAAGATCATCAAAGAGCCTTGGACCGCGCGCATATCCCGTTCATGTTATCGCGCTCTTAAACTCATTCTTTCTTCAAGCTTGCAATTACACTCGTCGCCGTCTCATTGCTCATAGTCGGTCAACTCCACCAGCGGATTCATTTCCCAAGCGAGAGTACCTCGTGTGGCGCAATCGCAATCTCAAAGGCATGTCATGACCCTTTCCGGGACACGTCTCCCAGCCAGGAACCCGTGATGCTTGACTTGTTAAACTGCCTACTGGATATTTCTATTTTATTTTTTGTTTATTTCACCTGGACATCCTTTGCACGAGAAGAAGCATTCGCATGCGGACTGGACGAGTCACCTTCAAGGAAGTTGCTTCTTCTGATCTGTCATAACACGTCAAAGAACACGTGATCGCGCTATGCCACCGCTTCTTTTTCCAGAAGCGTGCAAAGGCGGAAACTCCAACGGTCTGTTAAGAGCAGAGGAACGGGTGTGTCAAACGGGATAGGTTTTGCGCCGCTCTCAACTCGTTTTTCACCAGTTTTTGAAGCGGAAAGCAACAACCGTTGGTAAAAACGATTGCTATGAACGACACGACAGAGTCTAGTCGCGCGCTCGCTTCAGCAACTGGTGAAACACAGGTTTGCCACTGAGCGAAATCCATCCCTGATCCGGTCCCTAATCCGGAGTGAACCAGATTACAACTGTTTTTCTTTTCACCTGCTTGACCCTATTTGTAGTGGAAGAAGGACGGCATGTTTAGACGTGTCATACATGTCCACACGCGAGGAAGGCGTTCGGAGAGACAGGGAATTTCGTGGGAATTTGGGTTGGCAAGTTTCTCGAATATTCGTTCCACGGTGCTGAACGAGAGAGCGAGAATTTCAGCCATCACCCATGATCCAATAGGCCGCTAAAAAGTTCAACCTCTACTCGTTAAAAAGAGTTAACTGGTTAGCGAATTGATTTGCCGTATTGGTTTTGGTAACACTTATTTTGTCAATTCTTTAGGAACACGAAGCATGCAGCAACTATGCACTGGAATAATCGCATTATTGCTTCTTTTGAACCTCATCGTAATGCTATCGTACATATCATACCAACATGATCCCCAGAATTGGTGTGAGTTTTTTCCTCTAATGCAGTCGTATATTTGGCTCTGCAACGGTTTCTTCGACACCGACATTCATGGAAGCCAAAAAATATAATAGTAGATCTGAGGAAAAAGAAGGGGTTAGGGAAGTTCAAGGGTGATCCAGTGATCGTATTACAGTCTTTGCATCGCCTCGACCATCGCAATGAGCGATTTTGACAGAAGGATTTTAACGGTATTTCTGGATCTGTCTGCTGCTTTTTCAAAGTCTCAAAAGTGGCAAAAGCGTGATAACTCACTGTCTTAAGGGACACCCAGCTAAAATCTGATCTGGGTGTTGTGCAAATAACAAGCGAAGGTTTCTACTTAAAGACAGCTCCCGCGACAAAAGTCTCATGGATAGCTGCTTTCCAATTATGAAACAGCAGCTGATAAGTAATCTCCCAAAGAAAACAGGCAAGAAGCGTTCTCCAGAACAACATAAACAAAATCGCTCCCTCACAGTTACACCTCCCTGCGGTCTCTGTGCAGCCCCTAGCTCACAAATCTCTCTATCACATCTCGCAGTAGTTGATATCATCTAGTGCAAAAGAAAGAATACAAAAAGAAAACAACAAAAACGCAGAGGAAAAACTCTGGGAAGGAAAAAGGAATTTTATCAACACGGTGTCTGAATTTGTGATTACGGTAGCGCACCTTTTGTGCGTCGTGGTTTTGCATCACGAAAATTGCGTCACTCGTGTTTTTTACGCGTTTCACCTCGCGAAATGGGTTGAATTGAATGTATATACCTCCAATGAGTAAACTGTAATGAAGGAGAGCAGAATTATCCAGGGGCATTAGCAATGCCCGCCGCCCCAACTAAGAACAAGTGAGTGGCCTCCGTCGGAGGACATCTAGCAAGTAAAGGCGGTCCGACTGAGGAGGAGTTAGAACTAGCACTTTGAGCGGCTATAGCAGCCTCCACGCTCACAATAGAGTCGCGAAAGGTGAACAGTCTTCTAGCTTGGAGGCTAGACTACTTGCACAGCAAAGGCGACCACGAGCCACTTTGATCGCGGGGGCTGTCTTCAAACGATCAAAAATTTAACTCGAGAAAATCTCAAAAGATTCGTGGTTAGCTAAATGTTGTTTATGCCACCAAACACCTATTGTACCACTGTAACTTAAGTCACATCAAAGTCCAAAGCCGGAGTCATGAATGGTGATACTGCAAGTTAAGAGAGCTGCAAAGACCACAGCTCATCACAACACTAGTGTTTCTGGGGGGTCGTGCATCTAGAAAAGGTAAGATGTTTATAACCTGGGCGTGTTCACGTTAGCTAGCGTTCACTAGACAGCTACCAAAAGGGCTCAATTAGCTTTCCAGTACACGCTAGGCACGCCATGCAGCCAGGAACAACCATGTCTAGTACAGCTTCTCGAGGTCTCAGCGCACAGCGTTTTGCTAGCGCTTGCAGCGCAGGGAGTAGAGACTATGTGGCCGTGAGAGACGCGGAATCGACGTGTATTGTAGAGACCATGTGGCCGTCGGAGACGCAGAAGCGATGTGCATTGTAGAGACTATGTGGCCGTCGGAGACGCAGAAGCGATGTGCATTGTAGAGACTATGTGGCCGTCGGAGACGCAGAAGCGATGTGCATTGTAGAGACTAAGGGCGAGTGAGAGACGCGCAATCGATGTGTTTTGTACCCTCCAGCTCTCCCATAGTCTCTACTCCCCTGCCGCTGCAAACGCTAGCAAAACGCTGGTGAAACGCTGGAGAAACGCTGGCGTACGCTAGCGTACGCCAGCGTGCCGCTGGTGAAGCTAGATCGATATGCATCCTCTCTTCGGCACTGCCGCTGGCGTACGCTGGAAGCGCTACGCTACGCTGCCGCAAAGTATAAACGCAGCCTAACAGCAAACCATAGGC
This sequence comes from Cooperia oncophora, assembly GCA_036418165.1. Classification (NCBI taxonomy): domain Eukaryota; kingdom Metazoa; phylum Nematoda; class Chromadorea; order Rhabditida; family Trichostrongylidae; genus Cooperia; species Cooperia oncophora. Next base: position 16,122 of record MU912320.1, read on the forward strand.
AGACGCCGCTTAGTCACTTGAATGATGAAAGTTTAATCCATTGGTTTTTTCTCTTAAAGAATACTCTTTGAAATGCGTGATGCTGAATCAACCTGCAGGGGTGTGGAAACGGACGGTGCACAGTAAGGGGTTCTGGTGGCAACGAGCGTCGATAAATCAAAAAAAAAAACAAAGAAGAAGGACAGTATATGTTCGAACCTGTCTTGAGCAGGAGCACATCTGCTCGCACGAGGAAGCCTTACTTGAGGTTGCAACCTTCTAAGGCCGCGTTCATAGCTTGCGACCATGAAGAAAGTGAAGAAGTGCCGAAAGTGAAGAAGTGCCGAAAGTGCGGAAAGTGCGGAAAGTGAAGAAAAGCAATAGATACGTATCGATTTGAAGAAAGTGAAGAAATGCCGAAAGTGCGGAAAGTGCGGAATCTGAAGAAATGCCGAATGTGAAGAAAAGCAATAGATATGTATCGATTTGAAGAAATTGCGGAAGTGCGGAAACACGAAGTGCGGAAGTGCGGAAAGTGCGGAATCTGCACAAAGTGCGGAAGGTGCGGAAAGTGCGGGATCTGCAGAAAGTGAAGAAAAGCAATAGATACGTATCGATTTGAAGAAAGTACGGAAAGTGCGGAAAGTCACTTTCCGCACTTTCCGCAATTTCTTCAAATCGATACATATCTATTGCTTTTCTTCACATTCGGCATTTCTGCAGATTCCGCACTTTCCGCACTTTCGGCACTTCTTCACTTTCTTCATGGTCGCAAGCTATGAACGCGGCCTAACACCTTTGCGTAAGCCGGATGTAGCGCACATTTCAAAGATGATGTTAATCGGCGCTGAATGAAGTAGTTCCTGATGTGTAGCGGACGTAGTACTTGTGACCCATGTGGGTTGGTGAGGAGTTGGAAGACTGAGCATGATTTTAGCAGTGCGACTGCGTAGTTGGCTGCCCGTAGTGATGTAAATGTCTCGAGTAGCCGTGCCCTTGAAGCTCTTCACTGGTTGGAATATCCGTAGTTTTCGCGGGCAATGAAGACTCTAGGGTGATGTCATGGAGTCGTGCGATGGCGGAATTGATCTCTTCTCCTTGACTGTAGTGCAAACAAATTTGAGGCTTCCCAACTTGATCGCTTTGCTATTCGGCCGGGTTGAAGACGAATGAGATAAGAATGCCGCTTATGGTGCTCCTGTCGTTGAGTTCTGAGTATTGGTACAGACGCGTGAAAGTGCTACATTCTGCTCAGCTACCTTCTCTACCGATTTCCAGTAGTCGTGATTAGCCAAATCGTGTGTAAATGTCGAGGGCTCTAAATGCCTGAACAAACAGGTAGATAGAATATTCCTTGGTGGACGGATAAGCGAGGTCAGCTTCGGTGGGAAAGTTTGAGCCTCGAACGACTCATTTTCGGGACGGCTATAGATAGTATGGCGCAAGAAGTAATCTACGGAATCTCCGTTGGGAAGCTGCTCAACACTGAAAAACTTGGCGAAATTATCCTTAGCTGAGCCACAGATGAGCTTCAGCGGAGTTATCTCGCGTGGAGCGTTTTGGAGTAATTGTTGGCTTGAAAAGACGGGAAGAGGGAAGTGGTCGGTATCTGCGCTCGTGAAACGAGCAGTGTTCTGCAACTTATCTAGTGTATCCACCAGTGTGGAAGATTCCATGGATTAAAATTGCTAGTAGACAGATTGAAGACCGAAATATTACGCTTGACGATCTCACTTGCTTAATTGGAAGTGATGCTGACGCTGATTGAATATCCGATGTTGTTGGACTAGCTGTTCTCTTCATATCGCTGATCGGTAGTAATCATAGAACGGCGAGTACTCGATTTCAATTCAATACGATAGTGTCTACGTTCGTGTTGTTCCTAATTTCTTTGCTAAGTGTCGAATGCAGATCGCGTCGCAAATAGTACAAAATAGAAGCTGCAAGTAAAAAAGAGTGAGGCCGTGATACTAATTCGAACTCTGGTAAATAGAAATTCCTGAGGTTGTTTTCGAGGGTAGTGATGATGGATCTGCCAGCCGTGAGAATAGTGTAGCGTCCCTCCGACTAACCAGGAAAGGTCAACAGGTCAGCCTGGCCATTTGCAATGAGATGCACATCGTTTGTACCCGTCTTGAGACGGTGAACTCAAAACTATTTTTAAAATTTGCGGAACGATTCTCTGAGCGGAGTTATGGATGTTTTTCTTACTGTTTTTCTTCTTCCAGGCGTGCTGGCGCCGAAGCGTTGGCACCGGTAGCGCGACTCACAGCGCTCTTCGCGCAAAACAGGTTTCATATTCGTGTTCAGGGGGTCAAATAACCCCTAGGGACGCCACCTTAGCAAAATCTGAGCTTCTGACTCAACTTCGAAAAAACGGGGTATGGATAGTCATGCTGACTGATAGCCAACAGCGATACTATGACTAGCATACTGGTGATGAACTTGTCTCATCGAACGGGAAATAACTCTTAGATCATTGTCTTTTCCGCAAACAACCAGTACCTGGCTTAACTTCATTTTAGTGCCGTTCTGCCTCATTTTTCTTGACTATCGGGAGGAAACCCCATTCGGAGACCAGTCATTGATGGTAGGTGAGCTCCAATCTGCTGCTGTTTACCAATGGAACAGCTCACATTTTCCAAGTGAGCTCGAAATATGTATCATATTCGTCTAGAAACTTGTCCCCAGAGGTAATTTAACCCGCTGAACATGAATATGATGGTATTCCATTGCAAAAACCCTTGTGACACGATGTTACGATGGTACAGCCAGCAACACACTCTCGGGCTCACAATGGGTTCCTACACTTCTCGAAAAAAAAAACTGATTTGCAGTCTTCCTTATATAAGCGCCAGTGCAGGCGCATCGGGCAGATGTCAGAAGCTTTGTCGGCTATGTTCCTGGACAAATGCAAAAAACAGCCGTCTGCCGCAGAACCGATCCTACGACGTCTCGCCTAAGAAACCCGCCCCCTACCCGTTGCGCTCTACTACCACGTTTCAGCATGACTCCACACATAAATGTAAAGACGCTTCCGCGTTTTTCTCGCGATAGCATTTGTGAAAACGACCACCGGGATAAGACCCTCCATAACTCCGCTCAGAAAATCGTTCCGCAAATTCTAAACGTAGATTTGAGTTCACTGTCCCAAGACGCGTACAACGGTGTGCAGTTCATTGGAAATGGCCAGGCTGACCTGTTGACCTTTCCTGGTAAGCTGAAAAACGAGATGTATCGTTAACTTGATTTGCGACTACGATTTTAGACCGGTCCACCTGCCCACCAGTAGCACGGTGCGTGACCGATCTTTACGGCGATAAGTTCAAACAGAGCGTGCAAATGAATTTAGGCGCATACTACATCAAAGTAGTGGATAAATCAAACGAACAATGAGCGAATAACTAGCATGAGCAAGGGTTACGTTTAACGCTTCAGCGATCTGGCACGTGCAAATACGCAGTTTGGGTCAACATGAAGACTTAAATGAAATGACAAAGCTCTAAGTGACGTTGCACCTTGCTCACTGTGCCTCAGCGGGCTAACCAAGTGCACTATGCATCAAGCGGCTCCGGCAGTAGGTGGCCGGGTCGCTCGCTCCAGTTGACATCTATGTTACCTAAGCTGCAATATGTGCCAAGCTCGCAAGGATCCTGATCCACGAACTCATGACGCATGCGATTTACCGTTAGTGCAACCTACGCTATGTGGAGAATACTGAGGGGCCCGTGCTACTAGTACAGCACTAACGCTGACTCTACTACCCATACAAGATGCTGCAGGAATGCTTGTGAATCTACTGTGTTAGCCGATGAATAACTAAATGTAGTGCTTGAAACGCTTTACAAATTTGGAGTGAGCTACAAGGCAATGAAGGACTGCGTCGTATGGGCGACAGAGCGGGACATCGTTTACGAAAGCAAAGCCGTTTTTAGCGATAATGACTGCGGGCCATGCACCAAATCTGACGTGCCCAAGTGCTAACAAGATGAGGGCATCGGCGGCGCGCACCTGGGTCACGCTAGAACGCGGAGCTGGAAGGTCCCGCACCCTCTTGAAGGGGGGGGGGACCTTCGCATCGTCGAATGCTCTCGAAAAACCTGCCACGGGCTAGACAGGGTGTTATTGACTTCTCGACTACATCGAAGAAAAATCGCAAAACAGGTTCGCTCCAATGCAACTGCCGAATGCGTGCGAAACGATTCGACATCACTTCATAGTTTTCGGATAGTGGGTCGTCCATCTTCCTTGAGGAGGGAGAGCGTAGTGGTATTAAAGACAGCGCCCGCGATGGACTTTGGCAGGTTTCAGGGGTCACATTTGCTAGAAACGAGCGTGGCCAATGACAGCAACTAATCCAAAAAAAAGCCAGGAAAAAGCGTGTGCGGAAAGAGCGTGAAATAAGACCCTATGAAATTTAAGGCATGTGGACGAGTTTCGCAAACTTCTGGTGAGTTCTCCAATACACGTCGCCGCCTCGGAACTCTAGAAATTCAGCGTATATCAATGCCAGCAAGCATTGATAACTGTCAACCAGTCGGGGCGGGATTAACAGGACAGGAGGCGTCAGCCCGGCTCTGTTGACTCCGCCCTCGTCAACCAATCGATTTCGAGCCGCAAGAGTGGGATTTCTGCTGTGATTGCGGACTCCGCGTTCGTTTTCAATGGAGGGTTTTTTCACTTTGGTTGATCGCGGACGCTGCCTTTAAGCAAAAATTCCATGCAACGCGATGGCTTGCCATGTCGGGACGTCATGGGTACCACTCATTCGACCTCCTTTTACGACCGTCCGTCCTCTTTCTGGGCGTCTCCACCGTGCGTCTTACGGTGGTTCCTTCCGTTCTAGACAACCTCCCGCTAAATTACTCCGAAGTGTCTAGCGGGACTCAAGGCAATTGGCACGGTAAATCAACAAGGCGTATAAGGCAAATACTCTCAGCAGTGAAGAATATTGTGCCCCTAAGCAGACGCTGCCTGGCGCGCTTTCTGACGAAAGGCCCCTTTCATCGTCTTATCAAGGTCGGATTAATTCTATTTTTCAAGTACTGCAGCGAATGGTGCTTTTCCGGTTTTCAGGTTTCTT
>MU912320.1:21283-33409 GCA_036418165.1 Cooperia oncophora
CTATGCGGAGTCAATCACTTTCAGTCTCAGAGCTGCTTTTTGTTGACTTTCTGGACGAAACATCATCTTCGAACGATAGATTCTCCATCATCATATCCAAATAAGCCGCCGGAACAATAGCATCGTCACTGATATTCAAACGCTCCCGAATCTCTTTCGCACGTGCATAGCAGGCATCGGGTTGCGAGGAGTTCAGTGTTACCTGCAAACGAATCATGAACTGCAGTCTGAACTGACGACAATTCATTAAAATACATGCGAGGAGCAAATAAATGCAAATTGGAGCTATTTCATCAATGTGTAGCCATTGACCACTGACCTACAGGACACAAGAACCACAAGTACCCCACTGGAAGTTCAATGGTAAGGAGCTCACTGAAGAAAAAGCCACTACGGCTTTCACTCCAGTGAACTCCTTCAGAAGCCCTTCTACCTTCTTGGGGCCCCTCTCAGCAGGCCCAACTTCGGACAGGTCACGTCCTACGTCAGGGAATCTGCAGCGACTGACCTGAGAAAGAATTTTTGACAGTTGATTTCTCCTGTTCCATTGGCGCTATTCACGTCGCTGGGAGAACTCCAGTGGGGGGAGAGGTGGGGGAGGGGGCGTACTTGCTCCTCGTTACCCCCTCCCCATCCTGGGTGGTGGCGCTTCAGAACGCCTCGATATCTTTGATAGTTGACGCTAGTAGTTGTTTGGTAACGACGTTACCCCCCCCCGCACCTTCCCCGATCAGAGGCCAAATTTCGTGGGGGGAGGGGAGGGTGAGCGGCAAAATTTTTGAGGAAATTCCGGTAGACGTGGTAGGAAGCTTGAAAAAGTTGGAAAGATAGTGGGTAGGTTGGGGAAGGCGCGGGTGTTTTAGCAGAGGGCGAAACTGGATAGGTTGCACTTTCTGAAAACTTCCACTCAGCGGCAGGTCGCGCCCTGACCTCGAATTTAGTGCAGGGTGATCCTCATGCTTTCAGAGCATTTGGTGGCCTGTCCTAAGCACATACGGCGCGACCCCTTGTGAGTAGGGTCCAGCAACCGAATGAGTGAAATGGCTGTATTAGCACGACCCCTCATAATCGACCTACCACCTCACAGATGTTCTTTGAATACCCTACCGAATGCTCACAAAATTTTGCCAGTTTCTCTTCATCGAAACAAATGGTGTCGACAAGAGCTTCCTCTTCGATTTAGCATTTTGGCCGCGCAACTGATTTGATTAGCAGGCCTATCGCCCTGTGCCTCGTCTACCCATCGCAATTTCCTCGAGCGGACGCCTAGTAAACGTTATCTGTATAAGTTGGGGTTATAGGCATAAAGCACGATAATTTGGTGCTTGGTCTAAAATGGTACTTGGGGTACTGTATAGTGGGGAAAAAGGCAGAAAAGCGAAGTAAGACGGCCAAAAATGTGGAAAAAAACTCTTGTTCTATACGACTCAGAAATCACACGAGCTTCCCGTTTCCCGTGCCAGTCATGCTGCGGTAGGTACGGCTGAATGTATGAACTCATATATCCATGCAGCACCACAGCCGTTCCATTTCAATCTCTTCGCTTCATATTTAACTTCGCAAATAAAACGATACGAGCATCAGCATCGATCGGACTTTTATGGGCAGACAGGCGTCCGGGTCTGTTTGCTGCAGCTGATAGGGCGCTATAAGGGCCCCCTCCTTGAAAAATGCGTCACACAGTGCTGAGGGGCGCCGCCGAATTCTGTCCTGCTAGCCGTGTAAATCCTTGCCTTGGGGATTCATCGTGACGCTTGCCTTTTAGGAAGGGAGGGGGGAAGGGGGGGGGGTAGGTGGACAGAGGTACAGCGCGCATACAAAAATCAACACCAGAGAACATTTTAAACGGGGCTCGGATATTTTCATCTCAATCAAGGTACTACCCATCTAGCATATCGTACTATCAACTCTCAATGGAATTCTTCCAACAATGCTGTACTCTGCTCGAGAGAGCTTCTTCGACACACACCCGGTTCTCTCACAGTGGACTCAAACCCCTGACTGTGACAGATGAATCATTATGAGAGCAACACCAAGGTTTTAGCAACCACGTGACGGCATTACGTAACCGAAAACGAAGTTCTTAGCTAACCCATAAAAAATGCGTCATAGGATGTCATGTAAATATTATCAACTGAGTCTCAACTGAACAGCTAGCTGTTGAAATGAATTAGAAAAACAATATCTTCACCAACAGCACTTAAAGACACATGGTACGCTCAAACACATTGAGGGTGTATGAGACTAACAGCCCCCAGCTGTCGATGTGTCGTGGTTTCCCCGCCTGAAACTGCACGGGGGTCCGAGTACGGGACCGTGGGAAAGGCTTATTCCTTGCTACACCGCCCAAAATGCAACTTGCGCGCGGCGAAATGCAACTGCGCGCGGTGCATTTTGGGCGGTGTAGCAAGGAATAAGCCTTTCCCACGGTCCCGTACTAGGAACCCCGTGCAGTTTCGGGCGGGGAAACCACGACACATCGACAGCTGGGGGCTGTTAGTCTCATACACCCTTAATGTGTTTGAGCGTACCATGTGTCTTTAACTTGATGCGGTGCGACTCAAGGAAAGCTGGTATTAGGACACTGACAGGGTCAAGTAGTATTCGTAAGGATATTCGATACTTTTCAACCCACAATTTCGCAGGCATTATTGCCCTTTTTGAAGGGCAATGTTGTCTCAACGAAGCAGGCAAGACTGCTGGGATTCGGGTAAACCGAGCGAAGACACAATTATGAGGAACGCTTGTGAAAAAAAGCCCAAATTGAAATCGATGGTACACCTATGAAAGAAGTATCATTTTCCATATCTCAAGCGTTCTACTAGGTCATCCCGGTTCTTCAAACTGGCCGCTACATATAGAGGAATGGCAGAAAAGCAAAGGGGATAGAGCAGCGGGCTACTATACCATTTGGAAGCTAGTACCTTAAAGCTGTGTATCTGTGAAATTTGGCGAACCTAGCCCCAGAAGAAGTTCTCGAGAAATTGAAAAGAAGCCCGAGTGGTGAAAATCGGCGCCGGTTTTTCAATCAGACGTCATAAGAGGAAAGTGCGCTGCTCAAATTTGACCTGCGCCGGACCATAGTTGTGTGTAAGGGTGTTCTCGAAATACACGGTGGAAGATTTGGTTCAGGAGCCCGTACAAGGAAGAAAGGAAAAAATTTGTTGTCGTGGATGGTCCCATAATATTCATCCTGCACAAGAAAAACGGGTGGATGAAGTCAGGCACTGAATATCTGATCACAGAGCTTACCTTTGTCGGGTTTCCCCGCGAGACTGACATCCTGCGTGCAATTACTGTACGTGTTAATTGGACCCGAATAAAACTTGAGGTATGTCAAGGGGGTGTGCGCATGGGTACCCAATTTTCTTATGGAAGCACGAACGCAGTACCGATTCTATACCTCTAGCAGTAATGTTCTCAGCATGAGATGTCACTCACAACTGCGAAAACGCCACCCAGGCCTTTAGATGAAATATGCGACTGGGTCTCGCGACCTGAGCCGAAACTCACAAGGGCGTCAATTTGTATGAAGCAGATGAGAACGCGCCCGAGTCTCTACGTGAGACGTTCGTGGGCGCAAGTGGATGATCATCATAGCAAAGGATTCCCGTCACTGTGGCTTTCAAGCGGCTCTATACAGAGATTAAATCCGTCACTGTCGGTGCATATTGCCTGTTCCTCGGCATTCAGATCGACAAATGGATGCTACCACACAACTACAAGAAGGCCACCGTTGCTCGTCATAGTACCAGACCCCGAGTAACTGTATTGTAGATCAGTGCTGGGACACAAACAATACTGAGACCTGAGTTCAATCGCCCCATTCGCCCGTCATAAAGCCATGCGATTACAACTGTTCTATTCAGTTGAGAGTACTCTCCGACGGCAGACGCTACAATGTTTTGTCATTTGCCGAAATTGGCAACAACAGCAATTTACTCCACACTTGTTGAAAAATCGAAGGTACCAGAGGTCCAAAGGCCCTCGGGGCACTGGGAGCGGGTCATTGGTGAAGGAGGGATTTACTCATCCTAAAGCTAAAATATCACTTTTCTATCTATTCTCCTCTTTGTTTTATTCAAAAAAAAACCAGCGGCCAGTTTGAATGGGATGACCTAATATGAACATGGAAAACGACATTAAAGAATAGTTGGAAAAGCGACAGAGAGCAGCGTGAGCGGCATTAGGGCCTCCTAAAGAAGTTACTGATCATCTGGCTGACTCGGGACTTCCGCGTCACCCGGTTCGATTCCACAGTCCTGCCTGCGCTCTGCGCCGAGACATGGGTGGACAGTACACCCACATCAAGAGCACTAACTGTGACGTACAGGGCGCTTGGACGGTCCCTTTCAAAGTTCTATCGGTAGATTGCGCTGGACTCCATAGCTCCGACGTACGCAGCCTGTTCCATCTGCGCGGCCCGTAGCGAAAGCAAGACTGCCGTGGACCGGTCACAGTACAGAAGGTGCGATGACAGATGATGGACGAAGGAGACGATTGACTTCTGTGGACTTTCAACGGCCCAAGGAAAAACTGTTGTATGATGGGGAGATGTCCTTGCCAGTCAGGTAAGGCAGCTGCGCATGCGACTGAGTACAGTCCCATATCCTCATCTACGCAGACTTTTGAGTCGCGGAGCGATCGTGAGAGACAGAAGCGTATGCTCAATGCTGGTGCTCGCACGTAAGTGAGGACGAGCCGTGTAAGTAAGTATTGCAATCCATTCTTCACCATCCCAAAAACCTTCTGAGAACTCTGATTACTATGATTTTACAGCAGTCCAATGAACGATTCATCCTGCAGAAAGGATGCCTCAGCAACCTTATGTACATCTCATTCACCTAGCTTCTGCCTCCTCTCCCATCTGCACTCCCACAATCATTAACATATGAAAAGCCATGGTAACAACTTACAGCTATGTCCATAAAGTGTCCAATTTGATCAACATCGTCCAGATAAATTCTAGCGTCGTCCATCGTGAACACACGACGTTTCTTTTGTAATTGTTCCTCGTTCACCCAATGCAGCACTCAATGTGGCCTAGAAAATTTGGGACAGTGTGACAGAACAATAATTATCGAACAACAATATTTATTCGAAGGAAACGAAAAAAAGCAAAAGCTGGACTTTCTAGTATTTCTTTAGTCTTGGTCCTTTACCTCATGAAACATAACATGAGTGAGAGAGCGAATGAGACGTCAGGTTACTTGCAAAAGCATCGTTTTCCTCAGAATCTCAGGGAGAAAACGTGTACAAAGTTAAGGCAGCATTCAGGCGTTGCGATGACGCGCGTCAACGCGGTGTAGCGCGCTGTTCAGGGCACATCGTTGTTGGGGAATCCCCAATGGGAGGGGGGAGGGGGAGTCGTATTTGGCCGCCAGGAGGGGGTCGTATTTGGGCTGGGAAAAATTTATTTTGATAGTTGATTTTTCTCGCTTCACGGACGTTGTAAAGGGGGGGGTCGTACTTGGTCATTGTTGGGAGGGGGGTCGTATTTACGTTTTGGCGTTGTAGGAGCGGTGGTTGACTTTTTGTGATTTTCCTGTTTCATGCGTACTACTATATACCTTCCTCCCCCCCCCCACTCGACAGCAAAATTTTTGGGGAAAAGCTGGGAACTTTTTGGGAAATTTTGGGGCCTAGTTTCGAAACCTGATAAGCGTTGTATAACAGCCGCTCTCTTTCACTAGTTCAGACCAGAATAAAAGTTGCCAATAAGATGGTTCAAGATCTATTGGAAGGTCACTCTAGGGACGTAATCCATATAAGTTAGAGGAGAAAATCCCTCCTTCACCGAAACGCTTCATAATGGCTGCTAAACCCGAAGGATTAGCTCTCATCTAGTCGAACTTCTGCTCTTCCTCATTTGCCCTGAGAAGCCAAGTCCACCCTAAGAAATTCTCGAACCAAGAGGCCCTATCTTTTGGAGCCGTTCCATCCCAAATGTTTGAGTAGGTATCGACACCAAATCTGATTTCGTCCGCAATGCAACCCTTACATCAATAACAGGATTGATTTTTCGCTAAGGAATTCTGGCCCAGGTAGTATGTGCTACAAGAGGGAACTTTGGGGAAGATCTATACTCGCCTTAAGACCGAGGCTGAGACCATCACCCATAGGTTGAATAGAATCCTTCAAGTCTCAAATGAAGTGATCCTATACAAAAGGTCTACTGTAAGGCGCAACTGTCTTGCATACTTCATACAGCTATTTTTTCCGATAAATGCTAAAAATCCACGCCCTATTCAATTCCAATAGCTAATAAATCTTTGTTGACTAGACTACGTCCCAAAAGGAATTCAAAAACTGATAAAAAGTAAGTTTTCGTTGACAAGGGGTACATCATTCCGACTCTAAAAATACACATAAAAGAGTGATAAAGAGGGCATGGCGCAAAATCAAGGACTCGATTATCTGACCGAGCATAGATTATCATAAAAACTGTCTGAGTGGGCAAACATCACACGAAGACACTATCCAGGCACATAATTTCAAGCCTAACTCGTAATCGCTTGATCGCCATCACGTGCCAGGAAACGTGAAGGAAATCCCCACCATTTTGTACACCCAGACCTCGCACCTTATTTAATAGCTAAATGTCCGTAAGACACTATCCTCTTCTCTCTATGGATATATCCATATATAAGTGATATGGATATATCCATAGAGAGAAGGATCCATGGCTTTGTCTATTCTCAGTCCAAAAAAAATTAGAAAGCATCCGTCGATAACAAATCCTATTGGAATGCGCTTTGTCTTCGACTTCAGTTAAGTAAAGCACTTGAAAGCCTTCCCACACAGCAACACATTTGTTATGCCGGAGGAAGCCAGCCAGTGTACACCTATGTTTTATCCATCGAGGGAGCGTGACACCGACTTAATAAACATTCCATCTACTAATTATAAACCAGCATAAGTTCGTCTGTCTGCGCAGTGTGTGCATGGTGTGTCTGTAATAACGGAGCGTAGGTTGTGTGATGTGTTTGACCACCGGAAATTCATAACTTCCTTTGATTTCATCGCAAGGAGTTCAAAGTTATGAGTGATGTAGGAGGTGGGACAGGAACACTATTGGTGGGGGCAGGAAGTGATAACAACTGATAAGATGATAGACGATAAGATACCACAAAAGGCGTTAGAAGGGGTGGACCCCCAACTTCACATCTTGGGCAACAGCAACGATGGACGGTTGGTTCCGATAGGGGATTGATACATAGGGGTACGTTGGGAACAACATTGGTGGGTGGCAGGAAGTGATAACAGTTGATAAGGCACCATAAAAGGCTTTGAAAGGAATAGGCTACCAACTCTAGATCTTGGGCCACAGCAACGATGGGGTCACGGTTTCAATAGGTGATAGAGGGGGAAGTGATTACAGCAGACAAGATACCATAAAAGGCGTTAGAAGGAGGGTGCCACTAGGCACTGGCAATCGATCATGAATGAGTTGATATAACCGGAGACAGGTTGAAAATAAAAGCTAAGCTGGAGTTTATTGAAGGTTGCTGCAGGTGTACTGTAATTTTCAGTTGTACAGGCTTAATCATTAGATGCGCGCAGAAGTGCGCGTTAGCCAAATCGGTAGAGAATCAATTCCGGATCATCCAAGCGAAATTTGTCCCTGACTTGCAGTCGTCACTACACCCCTTCGCTCGTTTACATTTTTAAAGGCAAGTAAATAGGTATTTGGCGAACTGCAGACGTGGGAAGATATTTTAGTCTGTGTTGTTATATCACTGGAGTTGAACCGCAATTAGCTGTGCCAAATGATGAGGGGCTAACAAGAAGTCTCCGCGAGGGTCGTGCACGCGACTCAGCGCCTTGAACAGCCAAAATAGGGCTCTTTCACCCTTTACGGTCATTTTGCCTTTTTATGTCTCTCTATAAACCTGGTTTGGTCGACCTTTGTGAATGGAGGCATTCTGGGCCTTTAAATACGAATATCTTATACATTCGGACGAAAATGCCGACGCTGGCGCCAGGGGCTTGTTTCGCGGCGACACCGGTAGCCCACCAGGTGCTTTCGCGGCAAGCGTGTATTAACTCGAGTTCAGAGACAGGACAATCCTAGCCCTTCCGCCAACTTTGGAGTGTTGAAGCATCTGAAGCGGGCAGCAGGGCATTCCCACTTTAAGTGTATAAAATAATTGTGCTCAGTGATCAGACTATTCTCGGTGGCAGGGTGACAGCCTCGGAAATTTCGCATTAGGACGAGATCTAAACTCCGAAGAGTTCGGCATTGAATGGGTCATAGCCTGAGTGACCTTGAATTCCTAATGGATGCCAATTTTAAGCCTGATAACTTTTTGAACGAGTTGCTAAAGTAAGACGCCACCCATTTGAGATTCCCTAAAAACAGTAATCGCGTAACAATGTCGCGCATCCGATGCTGTTAGATATAACAAAACTGCGATCATAAACCACCATGAAGAAGGGGAACCCCTAACTATGAGATGCTTTGGCTGATCCCCGCTCCTTCTCATTTGGCATAGCTCGAGATTACATACGGTTGCTGTAAAATAAAACCTGTTCTCCTTATGGTGTCGTTGACGGTTCGAAAACTATCAATACACGATTAAGGAGTGGAGTCAAACACACCCAACTAGAAAGATCTAGAGCAGTGGGAGTAGAACTACTACAGATGTGCCGACTGGGCCCACCACAACCGTATAAAACCCAGGTTCCAATTAGAAACCGTATCTTCTACTGAGCTATTCGTAGAGTAAAAAAAAATCCATGTGGGTTCTAGAAGCGCCCTTCACTAATGGTGTTGCTCACCCATTAGCAAAAAGATTAGTTTGCATACAGAATTGCTCATCATTATAAAAGAGTTCGGACCAAAACAAACTGTACTCTTACTTGCAAAGACTGTTCTCTCCATGAATGAGATGAATCGAACCGCGACTGCAGTGAAGTACCACTTTCTCCGCTGAAAAATGCACGGGAACGAGGATGGAGGGTAGTGATAGGACGATGAAGACGGCACTCAGGTATCACTGCCCTCCAGCTTTGCTCTTGTTCCCTTTTGACTAGAGAAAGTGGCATACTACTGCAGCTGTGGACCCATTAACATCACTCATGACGAGGACCAGTATCCACGGAGAGTGCACTTCGTCTTTAAAAAATTTCCGGCTCATCAGGAATTCAGCTTCCATTGAGGAACTTCGGAGCAGTTGAATGTGTACCTGGGATTCCGCTGATCGGCTGATGTGCGAATTAGTACTTTCTTCTGCCAGACGGTTCGTGGTACCACTTTCAAACAACGAAACACTGCGGTTTAGTATGAAGCGAACCGAAAACCCACTGGGAACAACGCACATGTTCCCCATTTCTGATGCCAACGTCAGCATGACACACGCCAACGTCAGCATGACTCACTCAAAAGCGCAGATAAGTGTTCAAAAAAGGATGAATCAATGCCCTCTGGGTCTACAACTGCCGATTGTGAACAACGAGGTTTGGCAGCATATTGGAGTCGAATGTTTGGTATACTTTCGAAGACACGCCCCGTATTCAAGAATGGGCAGTTGAAGCTCAGAACCCCGTCCAGAATCCTATGTTGAGGCACTTTTGTACCTGCATAAGACGAAGGAAGAGGGTGGTCTCGTTTGTTGGTGCCACCTCTCTCCAATCATGACCTTACCCTCACGATTTGAATGATAGAGTATAACGGCATGGCCAACAACCGCTCCATCAGGTAGCACTTGAAAATGACGGCTGGGCTTTACCGTGGTCAGTGGGCGGGGCCACAGTTCCTTCGACGCCTTCCGCAGGCACCTTTTAGCTGTGAACTTACTACAGCCTCCACCGTTGCACAGACACGACTGCCACGTTCAAAGAAAAAGCCTGAACATCAAATGAATGCGGGGCTAGGCTTTGATTTACGCTTTTGATAGATGTTCGAAGCACAGAACTATCAGCAAAAGATAGAATAGCAGACTGTTCGTATGCGTACTTAACTCATAAATTGCGACTGCGGAGCCAGCCTATCTTCAAGTCGCTACTTTTAGCCCGCCTCTTCTGATTTACAGACTTCGCGCTATAAAATCCTAGCGACTAAGCATTCACTAATAACTGCGCTGCCCCCTACTGCATAACTAACAATGGAGCAAAAAAATGCTCGCCAAGTCAACAAAACGCAAGCTGAGGCCGCTAAATGGTAAGTCACTGTCAGAGGGAATCCCGCAAAATTAAGTAACTGCATAAACACCAGTTGCTCCATGTACCACACAATTTTTCAACGGGCTCCGGCAGTATGTGGAAATACTATAGGTTGGAAAGAAAGTCCTGTCAGTGTTTTTTAGATAGCCTACAGTTTTTGATCTTCGAAGCTCGAACATGACGTAACATGCTAAGGTTGTAGAACATTCTCGAAGCTTTTCCACAAGAGGTATATCAAGGCTCCTGCTCTTCCCTGTGTTTATTTATGATGTCAGTTTCACTGGAGCAGCTTCGAGTGATCATCTTCTATGAGTGGCGCCGCGGCACTGGAGCGACGGCAGCGGCCCGTAACATCAACTGTGCATTGGGGGAGGACACCACCACCGTCAGGACTGTCCACCGTTGGTTCGCTCGCTTCGCGAAAGGAGAGACGATCTTCGAAGACAAACCTCGTCTGGGACGCCCTCGCGGCGTAGAAGATTCCGCCGTTCTCGAACCTGTCAGAGAGGATCCAGAGGCTACCACGCGCAGTATTGCGACAAGGCTAGGGTGTAGCCATACAACAGCTCTAAGCCGCCTTCAGGCCCTTGGCTACAGAAAAGTCCTCACGCGATGGATACCTCATGCTCTAACAGATGGCACGCGGTATGCCAGGGTGAGCATCTGTCGATCCCTCCTTCTACACCGTAACCGGAAGGAGTTTCTGGAAGATATTGTGACTGGAGATGAAAGCTGGGTCCTCTATGATTCCAACCTACGTCGTGCCATGTGGCTCCCTCGAGGAGAAGACCCGCCTACGCAACCCAGATCGAACCTGCACTCCAAGAAGGTCCTCCTCTGCTGCTTCTGGGATTCGAAGGGCATGCTGCACCACGAGCTGCTTCCGCAAGGGCATACGGTTACCGCTACCGTTTACGCCGCCCAACTCCAGAAACTCGCGCAAGCTCTTCGAGAAAAGCGGCCGAGACGAGCTTCGGTGCACCTCCTCCATGATAACGCCAGACCACATGTGGCTAAAGAGACCCACCGCCAAATTGAGGAGCTAGGCTGGGAGACCGTTCCCCATCCACCATATTCTCCAGACCTACTACCTTGTCCCGCTCCCTCAAGGCCTTTACGCTTAGGTGTAAGAAAACTTCTAGCGAATTTCTGATGGCATCAATGCGACGTAAGAATGCCTACTTCTTCACTGGATCGCAGTCCTCCATCAGTTCTGGACAAGGGGATAGCTGAGTTGTGCCGCATAGGCTGGAGCACTCGCCTTAGTGGCTAACATTGAGTTTTTATTTCATGTTGAGTTAGAAAATAAAAAAGAAAAAAATCACAACAGTGACAGGACTTTCTTTCCAACCTATACATTCGTGGCACACTCCGATATGCTAGAACTGTCCAGAAGAGCATAAGCTAAACGAAAAGCTCAATACTGCGTTTGAAACAGCAGGAGATGACCGGACATGCTATATCCTCTTACGTAAATGGCGAGCAGTTTCAATAATGATGATATTGATATAAGGTCGTATAAAAGATCGCAGCTACAGTCTGCATCATTTCGGCCGTTCCCTTCTGTCATGCAGCGTGCAATTCTTCTCCTGTTTCTAGCTGTCCACACTGCAGTCCAGTTTAACCAGAACCAGGAGTCGACAATTTCTAGGATTCATGATGAGCAGACTACAACGGAACTGTCTACACGGAAGCCGCTGCCAGAGCCCGAAGAGCCCGATGAAGAAGTGCGTCCGCGGCCAAAGCCTTGGGAGGATGATGAAGAAGATGAGAGAAAGGACCATGAAGGAAGGCATAGGCGGCCAAAGCCTTGGGAGGATGATGAAGAAGAAGATGAGAGAAAGGACCATGAAGGAAGGCATAGGCGGCCAAAGCCTTGGGAGGATGATGAAGAAGATGAGAGAAAGGACCATGAAGGAAGGCATAGGCGGCCAAAGCCTTGGGAGGATGATGAAGAAGATG
>MU912321.1:0-25565 GCA_036418165.1 Cooperia oncophora
GCGGATTTGGTGATTTGAGGTGTTTTGGCGCCAGGCCAAGCGGATGTGATATTCGTGTTTAGGAGGTCATACTACCCCTGAGAACAAGTTTTCAGCGAATTTGGTAATTTGAGGTGTTTTGGCGCCGGCGCCTGTGGCACGGGCGCCAGGAGATTCCGTGAATAGCTGATGTAATATTCATGTATGCAGCGTCAAACTACCTCAGTGTCCAAATTTTCAGCCAATTCTGCCGAGGCCAAAGAAAGTCGGTTAAAAGCAGGTCTGTTTTCGGGAGATTGGGGCAGTAAAGGGTTGATAGTGCCCTTGGACTTCTGGATGACCACACGGGATAATCTATGGCGAGGCTGGGAGGGAAGAGGCACAACTACTACAAAGGGAATGATTGATGGAAACTTTTCACAAGCTCCCATATGCACCCCTCCTGTCAACCAATTGGACCTCCGTCAAGATTCCCTTGATTCTGGGTGGGGCATGACAAGTACAAACCTCTCTCTATGAGTTCAGCCATTTGAGAAGTTGTTAGACCATTAGGATTCACAGCACAAGGCAGTAGAACACGGCATGGATTGAGCTCTGAAATGCATTTACTGCCAACTCCACTTGTAGAGAGGCTGAGCGGGATGTGGCCGAGCGCCCTGCCCAGCCCTTCCACCACTGACTTTGGCGGAACCCGCCCATCCCCACATCTCATGCAAAGATGTCACAAGTTGTTGACAAGGGTTTTTCCTAAATATGTTTTAATTCAAAAATTATTTTATGTTTTTCCTGAACTATAAAACGGCAAACGAGGGAAAGAGCAGGCGCACCATTGCCACAAACAAGAAACATATCGCCCCGTGAGTAGGACAATTAGTTAAACTACGACATTCACATCATAACCAACCATCATCCCCACTGCGTTTTACCAACATTCTACCAATTTCCAGGGTCATAGGAAACACGGACAGCGGTTTTCGATTACCCCACTTTCCGAGAACAGCGAACGTCAGGGGCGAGGGAGGGAGTGTCGCAGCCGCATATCGGGTGAGCACAAAAAAACACAACGGTGAACATATGTAACACCCGTCCCAGAAACTACCTGAACACGACCCCCCCCTCCTCTAGTATCAACATTACGAAGGTCGTATTATTAGGTTGTCGCATAGGTTCTTATACACGACTTTTTTCGTAAATATCTCAATAGCGAACCAACCTGAAGATTAGAGGTATGCATCGTCACCATCTACTACCCAGCGCTCAGGCAGCTTGTCGATTCCTTCCTTCCAGAACGACGGGGGCTGGGACTTGAAGAAGTCGTCGAGTGCCTTTCTGACCTGATCCTTTGTTTCGAACTTTTTTCTGTCCAGAGAGGTGCAGGTGGCTGAACAGCCAGTAGTCAGAAGTAGCGAGGTCAGGGCTGTAGGGAGGGTGGGCGACCATCAGCCATTCTCCAGCTCGGCCTGGGTTGCCTTTGGTGTGAGTCCGGGCGTTTGCTCATAGCATGCAAGATATTTTTATCGAAGTCATGAGGTCGACGTGATCTTTCAATATTCGCACCTTTGGTGTGAAGTCGGGCGTTGTCATGATGGAAGTAGATTTTTTTCGAGTATGATTGACGTGATCTTTCAATTTCCGCAGCAGGGTCACGTATGTGGAAGCATCAACCGTCTGTCCCTTCTCCAGCAGCTCCCAGAACTCCATGCCTCTTCTGGACCACCAACAGAACAGGGGAACCATTTTGGTGTGAAGGTCGGCCTTTGAGGTGGCTTCTGGCTGTTCTCCTTTGTCGACCCACTCCTGTTCCCTCACAGGGTTATCGTAGGAGGACCCACTTCTCATCTCCAGTGATCATCGAGTTGAGAACGTGAAGCTTCTTTTGTGAATCGTTAAGCAAAACCAGGCAGTGGCGCAGGTACATTCTGTCACAGTGGTAATTGTGCGACATTGTGTATTGCAAATGCAAGCTCGGTGAGTGATAGCTAGTGTAATGAAAGAGTATAATGTACACGTCACGCACACGTGATGACGTAATACCAACATCCATGCGAACGAAATAGGAGAGGATCAAACACGTGTATAAGAACTTATATGCAACAACCTAAATTATACCTAAGACCTACTAGCAGTAGCAGTTCTATCACTTTGGTGGTACAAACTATTTAATATCCTTGAAAATACATTAGTTGTCAAGCAAGCAGGTACGGCGCGGCATTCCAAGTGCGTTTACGTTTTCTTTTTCAGCCCCCCACAAATAGTAACAAAAGCTTTTCGGAGGAGGAGGAGTACTGAATTGCTGTGCTTCGCTAATCCAAGGCCAATATTTCATTTTCTGGAACCATAGAAAAAAAAACTCGGATGCAAAATAGGGTTTGAATTACGTTTGGCAATTTCCTCAATAATAACTTTTCGGCTCTTCGCTCCGTCCTTCTTTTACTGCATATTCTGAACCGGTTTGTTGTAATGGGTTCTGAGAAACTGAGATCACCCCAAAAAGCTGAGTTGATAATGCCGATTTGCATCATAAATATCCACCACAAAATGAGAAGTGAGAATGGTTAGTATATTATTCCCAGTCGCTCTTCGGTCTTATACAGTATCCGCCACCCGTTTTCTGCGACCCGAATTCGTCCACTGTGAATTATAAAAGTGGATCATGTATGATAACTGGAGATTCCGGACAGTGGCTCTATGCCGAAGAACCACCGAGACAATTTCCAAAGCCGAATCCTCACGAAAAAAGGTATAATACTACAGTGAGATGACGTCAAATCGGTCACCCCGTTTCACAAATCACTATCCATGAAGTGAACGAATTGAGGGTTGAAGTTCTACTTCACCCGCAATATTCTCCAGACCTTTCACCAACCGACCATCACCTTTCAAAACATTTTCAGAACTTCCTTGCTGGAAAATACTTCATCAATCAGGACCAGGCAAAAAAAGCCTTCGTGATTTCGTGGATTCTCGACCACCCAGTTTTTTCTTTGATGGGATTTGTCGACTGGTGTCACATTGGCAAAAGTGTGCTGATTCGAAGGTGCTTATTTCGATTAAATCCGATGAGTATTAAGAAAGTTATGATCGTTTAAAGTGAAACACTCAAAACGCTGAGAACTTTCCGGACAACCTAATACTTTCCGACCTATCTTCGGTATGAATCCTGTAGGGCCACTCCGCCGCAGGCGAAGAAGTTAAAGACACATGGTACGCTCAAACACATTGAGGGTGTATGAGACTATCAGCCCCCCAGCTGTCGATGTGTCGTGGTCCCCCAAAACTGCACGGGGTCAGAGTACGGGGCCGTGGGAAAGTCGTAATTCCTTGCTACACCGCCCGTTTCGCAAACTCACGTTTTTACTAACACCGTCCGCGCGGCGCGGTCGCGTGCAGCTCTCTTGGCTTTTTGCCAAGTCCTGTAATTGCGCTTTGGAATACAAGTACAACGCAATTTCTTTATGCGGATAACATTTTAGGTGCTGCAAAATAAGAACCGAAGATGATGACGAGGGCTAGAACTCAAGAGCAACTGTGGTGCTTCTGCAATATCCCTCAGAGGCCGCGCATTCCCACAGAACATGACAATAAAAACGGACAACATGACAATAAAACATGACAATACAAGCAAAACGCAATTTCCTAACATTTGAGGTATTGCTCATGCTTCAAAGTCCGAATAGAAGGTGATGAAGATGACAAAGGCTAGAAATGAAGAACAACGAATGTAGATGTAAATAAAACAAAATTGAAAAAACTAAGGAAACGCAAATAATTAAAATCGCGTGTGCATTTCTGCGATCCGGCTCGAATGCTATATAGAAATACTTCAAACTAACGAGTGGGACGCTTAGGCCGTTTTTATTTTGATGTTTTGTGGGAATGCGCGGCCTCTCGAGGGATATTGCAGAAGCAGCACAGTGAGTTCTAGCCCTCGTCATCATCTTCGGTTCTTATTTTGCAGCACCTAAAATGTTATCCGCATAAAGAAATTGCGTTGTACTTGTGAAAATGAGAATGAGAATGTGAAAATGCGACCGCACTCAGCCAATTTGATAAGGTTAGCAGCTTCTATTCACCACCTTCTCTGATCCCTATCACATCTCTAAGAAAGCCAAAATTACGAAAATCGACGTCCACTCGGAAATGAGGTTCACCTCTTCTTTTTGTCGTAGTTGCCGTAGTTTCGTAAGAGTGGAAATGAGAAGCGGTGCAAGCGGTAGGCACTAGTCCTAGTCATTAACGGTTATTACCTCGTGAACTGGAGGTGGTTTTTAGTGAAAGTAAGTTCGGTCTGAAAATTTGTTCCAACTGTCGCGATTCTTTCTTTCAAACCTAATAGCTTGTCTTGACGTGAGTCATAACACATGATAACTTCTTCCTACAAGTTTTTACTTGACCTAATACGGATTGCCGCACTCCTGGTATTTTGCATCATTTCTTTAATGGCCTTTCAGTTTCTTTAACGATCCTTTAACAACCATAATCAGCGATTTCATCTTTTTCTATTTTGTGTGAAGTATCTCTGCCGTGTACAAAATCTGCCGTGCCGCTGGGGAAGTTCTCGCAGGACACTCCCCTCCCCCCGAATTTCCTACTCAGTAGTGAGCAAAAAGAAACAAAGAAGGTTGGATCTGTCAGGTTCACGGGGTTTTTGGAGTGCTCCTTGTGCAGCACTAAATTATCGTAAAGTGCTCGGAATTGAAAGGGAAGGAGTTTAAGATAGTGAAGAGTAAGTGAACCACTTTGAAAAAAAGTAAATGTCTTTCGATGGCGTTAATCCCAATTTGCACAATGAGTCCTTGAAATGTGCCCTCAACGGCATGATGCCCGTACATTCTATGTTCTGGACCTTCTTTGCACACCGCAGTCTTCCGCAAATATGGAGCACGTGTTACTTTCGAAGCTCATAAATACGTAAAGAGAGCGCCCGTTTGCGACGAGGATACACGGCCCCGCCCACTGGCCAAACCTAGGCCCAACCTTAAGTCCTGAAAGTGCCTTGGTGGCGCGGTTGTTTGCTACTAGCTCTCTCCATTTCGAATGGTGAAAGTGAGGTCGGTAATTAGGAATAACAACACTAACAAGAGAGAACTCGTCCAACCACGCGCTTCCCTCGCCTTATGCGCGCGCAAATGCGTTTTAGTGAGGGGCTTCATGTTGTGCATTTCCAGCCTATTTATTTTGCTTCTCTCTTTACTTTTGTCTTATTAACCATCCTGTCATTAGTGAAGGCGCTTAGTTGACCATTTCTGGATGTGGGACGAGCCATTGAGGTCAGTGGCACCAAAGTTTCTTCACACTGATAAGGGAGTGATATCATCTCGCCATGGCCATTCAGGATAAGACGTAGGCTCTTAGGTCTTCGAACGGTGATATCATATCTCAGTTCCAAACCTGCTAAACGATTCTAGGAGAGAATTAGGGAACACTTCGCTACTGTGCTTAGACAGTGCGGCTCCACCCCTGCCTATACTTTACGTTCATAACCCTCGTGACCACAGCCGCTGCTGTGGTTCGATGACGCAGCAGGTGTATGAGCGGACTCATAGCAGCGGGACAAAGGTTCGGATCCCCCATGCATTATGTGGTTTTGCTTTTTCTTAAGACGTACGTTGAAAACGTGGAAAGCAGCTGGCTATGAGGCTTCCTCTCTGCTCCTTATTGAGCCCTACGAATGACTTTTAAAGGCACGTTCCGCGATAAACTAAGGCTAGAACCTCATGAACGTGCATGATGATCAAGCAGGCAACAGTAGAGGATATGCTGCTTTTAAAAGTTGAAAAACAGCAAGCAGAACGCACGGCGCTCATGTTTTAGGCCCATTGGCGCCCGATAGGCCCATGCCGGCCTCCGGTGACCGTGTCGCTGTGACGCTGCCATTGCGCTCTCTCGCCAGCCTCTCTCGCCTCTTATCAGTGATCGCCGCCTTTTGCAATCCACAACCGATCTTGACCACCTTACGCTCGTCCGGTGATCATGATCAATTGAAATAAAGAGGGTCTTATTGCGGGCGCTTTTTCGTGGTTCCTTCTCTTCAATAAGTCAACAATCACAGGGCAATTCTATTTTTGAACTGTATTACCTATGAAGTGTGGTCGCTGGAATTGCCTTTAAGAGAAATTGCACTTTCAGTTAACTCGCTCAAGCAGGGACCCGATATGCACGCATATCTGCTTCGAGCGCTTGATTTGAAAGTCCCTGCTACTACTGATGAATTCAAAATATTTGGGACACAGGATCCGACATCTGTAGTAGTTCTCTCCACGCCACACTCACATTATCAGCGCAGCTTTTGCGACCAGACGTCCGCTAAGTGGGGGAAATCTTCTGGCCGACTTTGGTGCTATTC
Organism: Cooperia oncophora; assembly: GCA_036418165.1. Classification (NCBI taxonomy): domain Eukaryota; kingdom Metazoa; phylum Nematoda; class Chromadorea; order Rhabditida; family Trichostrongylidae; genus Cooperia; species Cooperia oncophora. The sequence continues at coordinate 6,326 of MU912321.1, forward strand.
ATCTAGTCTATCAGTTTTTTCATCAACAGGGCTCAATAAGGAGCACAGAAGGGAGGATCCGAACCTTCCTTACAATTCTGTAGGCCCAATTACCTACCTGCTGCGCCACCGAATCACATCTGCAGTCGTGTCACGAGGTGTTTACAAGCGCGAAGTATGGGCAAGGGGCGCACCACACTGGTTGAGCACAGTAGCGGAAAGGTCCGTAACTTCCTCTCGAATCGTTCAGCAGCTTTGGAAGTCTGATCTGATATCAGGGTCATATGTAAGACGCTTCTAAGGTTATACATTTCATCTTGAATGGCTATGACGATAGCCTTTCCCTGCTAGTCGTACAGCGTGTTTTGTGAAATACCGTAATTCAGCAGTCAAATCTAGGCCTTTAATGTGATGTTCAAAAGCATCACATCAAAAGCTTAGATTGTCTATTGAATCACGCTTGTGATGCTAATTGAATTGTGTGATGCTTCTACAAACCTTACGGTCGTTCAAGTGTCCCATAATTCTGCATATTTCTAAGATTGCTTTCCTTTCAACACTCTGCTTTTCGATGAGCTATGGAATACTTTTCGCTAATTCTAGTGTTTAGCAAGAGATGTGACTGATCGGGTTAGCGATAGATTATTCATGATTCTCAAACGTATAATACTAAGCCGAACAAATTGAAGTATTTTTGTAACAAAATTTTGGACTTCACTTTGCGTCAAGAGGATTTGTTTCTTTTTTTTTTGCTTCACAGGGGGAAACCGTTTACTTGGCTATGGGCTTGCAGACGCATACGTACGTACTCTTACTGTTCGTATTTCTGTCAGTCTATCAGGTGGCATAAGGCAACATTCACCTCTGTCTGCAATCTTGTTGTCGGATTTCTTACCAGGTTTTTCAGCATGCCATTATAGTTTCGTTACGAGAGTGTCCTTTCACTGCCTTTCCTGGTCTTCCTTTGGAGAATGATTTTGAAGGATGTTGGAAGGATCCCCTTCCCACCTCCACGGCGCTGTTCTGCTTGGGGAGAAGAAAGGTGGATGGGGGAAGGGGAGGGGGCACTCTCGTCAGCTCCTTCTGCTAATTCATGTCAACCGACGGTCCTGCAGCTGGTGGCTTACGAACTCTTGTGAAGCGACGAATGAGCATAAAAGACCTTTTCCGCTATAGAAATCTGGTTCCGCTCAGTAGCACTTGGTGCCCTCACCGAGCCGAAGTTCCCTGACACCAGGGTCTTGGAATAACGCCCACTACAGAGGAATCTTTTTTTATTATAACGTGGTAAATTGATTTGTTTGGGCTCCAAAGCGCGAAAGACGTGTCCTGTGTGGCAGAAGAGCTGTCTGCTAACGGTTCAGTGCAGAATGAAGAACATTTGGGAGGATTTAGGCTATTGGGAAGAATTTTCGCAAAATGAATTTCTCCCTCCGGTGCCAGAACTTCCAATACACTCACCTCGTTGTGTTTATTCGTATGACTGATAATTTGTTATCGGCATCTGAGGTATGTTCAGACTGATATTCAGCGACGTTCTATTATGAGGTTAGTGGCGACTATGATTTTGAGGCACACTCTGAGCTTCATTTGATGTGGCGCTTCTCTTGGACCATTTAGTGCTTCCTGCAGGGGTGGAGGAGGATACGTCTTCCGCTGCACAAAAATACGTGAGGAGGACGACTCGCGCTACGACTCTGCCCATTAACCTCAGCAACGCCCTTCTTCGTTTTTGTCCGCTCTTTCGCTTCTTACTGCTTCGCTGCGATCACGAATCCTTTTAAAGGTAAGAGGGGGATGATATGGAGGAAGAGCTGATGCTAACAGAAAGAGAACTCTTCCAACTACGCTCATGCTTCGCCTTATGCACGTATGAGCGCAGTTCACGACAGGGTTCTATACTGGACATTCCGATCGTGTTTTTTTTCTGATTGTTTGTCTTCTTTTTTGTTTCTCGCCATCATGTCATCAGTATGTGAGCAGCACAACTGACCGACAACTCACTCAAGGAGCGTCATCTGGGCCAGCTTACTAGGCGGTCGGCGAAGGATCGAAGGATGCAGCAAGGAACTGTTGGCGGCGAGCAGCTGTCTCCAACCTATTCTAGCCATTTTCTCCCTGATTTACGCTGACCTATTACTTACTTATTATTTATTATGAGAGATTATTTGATCCTTGTCTTCACTAGGTGAATTATGATTGGAATTTCTCTTTCTTCTGCGAACAATCGAACAACAAATAAACAAATAATTTAATACCCACAGAAATCGCACAAACACATCATTACGAAAACAAAAAAAAGACATGACTCATGCCCGTGAAAATTAGGGAGAAAATAGCTAAACCAGGCTGAGAACAGCTGATCGTTGCAGTCATGACGATCCGCAGCCGCGTTGCGACTTTTGACCGCCTAATCAACTGCCCGGATGACGACTGTATGAGCAGCACAAGTCACTGTTTCTAAACGTGTAGCGCGCTTTCAGGGACACATCCTACGATCACACATAGTTTGGGTGTGCGTGACTAGCAGCCCCCCAGCTGTCGAAGCGTAGCGGTTTCCCGTCCTAACATGCGCAGGAATGGAGATACAGGACCGTGAAACACGCTAATTCCTCCATGCTCCGCCCAATGCCTTTTGCGGCGCAAACTCCCGTTCATGCTAACAGCCGTCGTTGCGCGCGGGTCGCGTGCGGCTCTCTTGGCACTTTGCCAAGTCCTGTAATTGCGCTTTGGAATACAAGTAAAACGCAATTTCCTGATGCGGATAACATTTGAGGTGCTGCAAAATAAGAACCGAAGATGATGACGAAAACAGAAAAAAAAACAGAAGTTAAGGGCAACTGTGTTGCTTCTGCAACATTGGCCGCGCCTTCTCTCAAATCATGACAATAAAAACGGTCTAAGCGTCCCACTCGCTAGCTTAAAGCATTTTTACGGCTTTGGAGATGGACTCGCCCGGATCGCGACATTAATCAACATCTCCTTGAATTTTTTCATTTTTTATTTACATCTACATTCGTTGTTCTTCATTTCTAGCCTTTGTCATCTTCATCACCTTCTATTCGGACTTTGAAGCATGAGCAACACCTCAAATGTTATCGCATCAGGAAATTGCGTTTTACTTGTATTCCAAAGCGCAATTACAGGACTTGGCAAAAAGCCAAGAGAGCCGCACGCGACACGCGCGCACACGACGGATGTTAGCATGAACGGGAGTTTGCGCCGCAAAAGGTATTGGGCGGAGCATGGAGGAATTAGCGTGTTTCACGGTCCTGTATCTCCATTCCTGCGCATGTTAGGACGGGGGAAACCGCTACGCTTCGACAGCTGGGGGCTGATAGTCACCACACGCAAGCTATGCGTGGTCGTACCATGTGCTTATGTGGCATAATATAGAAATTTACGTAGATTGCCTTTTCGGACCCTTTTTAGGAATGCTCAATCTTGTCGAGCTTGCATTTCAGTTCGTCTTGTCGAGCTTGCATTCCAGTTCGAGTACTTCAACTCACTAAAAAAGCTGAGAAAGCTTCTTATAGGGCAGGGAACTCTTTACAAAACAGTGTGAAACTCAGGGGCAAGATTTTCCACATTTGCGAGATCTCTTGTGTGAGGGCAGGGCACGTTTCCTTCTACATCGTCCTCATCGTGTTAGCTTCACAGTGCTTTCGTGAGACGGTTCAGGTAGTTAAGTTTGTACAGCAGACCCATTTTGAGTTATCATCTTCGTTCAAGATGGTAGCAGAGGACATCATCTCTCAGAGGTACGATGATATCGTCAAGAGCCCGTCAGATCAGAGAGAGGTTCGTACTCTTTTCATTCAGATTTTAAGAGACTCAGGAACCGCAGTGACCTAGCCCCTTCTGTAAAGCAGGTGGCAGATCCGTGCCCCGATTCAGCACGCCATTGCCTTTCTGTGCTGGCATCGCAATGAAAGAGCGGTGGCACGGCTTCAACTATCGGGATGGTGCGATTGGAGAAGTAGTGCGCGGCCCAGCAATCGGTACAACATGCAGGTCCCGAAACAAGTCTGATGCTTAGAACGATCAGCTCACTCTCGCCCGAATCAATTCATATATTTGATATCGGATCCATCTGGGAGGTTGAGCTTACGCAAAGTTCCGAGACACCTTGTACTGCACAAAGGTACAACTTCGCTGGCAGAAGCCCATCAGCAGGTCGTTTGTGGTCGCTGAAGAGGGGGAGGTCCTTAGGGCAGGGCGAGTCAGCACTGATGAGGAAGCAAACGAAAGATTATGACGATGTGAGTCTTTCGAAAGGCATGGACCCAAATTTGAATAGCGCTGCGAACGATCGACCGCTGTTGTCCTATGAGGGAGGGGAGGAGGGGGGGGGGGGGGGGGTGCGGGCGTACTGTTACCATTCTACCCATCCCAATGCTGAACCCTGCCTGTAGAAGGGTTCATCCGAGCCATGGTTCGAGTCCTTCCGCGGCCAAACTGGGCTTGCAAGTGCAATCAGAAGAAAGGAATTAGCCCTAAAATCCCATAGATAAGAGCGGTCCATAGATAAGAGCGGTTTGTGCTAGAAAATGAAAATTGACGTTTGTATACGTTTTTTTTGGCGTTGTGTGCTCATGATTATCGCTCGATTATGAGAAATTGGAAAAGTTTAGTGTTATGTATATGTTGGAGTCCTTGTTGTTGATATTGTGAAATGTTTTGTTGTGAAATGTGTTTTGAAATGAATTGTTGTGAAATAAAATTTTAAAAATGTTTTTTCAAAATCATTTTTTACCGGTAAATTAAACCGCTCTTATCTATGGAATTTTACTGATCGAATGGGCTCTTCAAGTTCTATCCAGAGATCAAATTCCGGCATTTCTAGAGAGATTCCGGCAGAAATTCCCGTTAAAATCGCTATTTTTCTATATGAATTGTTTATTAAGTGGGCGGGGTTTAGAGTTGAGGGGCGGAGCTTCTTCTAAACTTCTTCTCCGATTTTTATTTATCCATCCATCAAGTTAGAGGGGTGACTGCATTCAATTTCAATTTCATTCCAATTCATTTTTCACCGGTAAATTAAACCGCTCTTATCTATGGGATTTTAGGGTAGTATGAAAGGGATGAGTATGCTCATACCTTTTATTCATTTCAATGCTATGATCTCGGGAGTGAGGCCAGGTACATTTTAGAAACCTTTATTAGCGCGCTCTTGTCTCGTACGGCGCTAGAAGAGCCAGTCGAGCGTGGGAGCGCCAATGAAGAAAGTGGAACGGTAGGCGTGACTCCCATTCAGTCGGCATGGAGTGCCTCTTCAACTGTATTTTACAGGGTGATTTGGCCTAAGAAGAACAATTTAGTCTATTGCAGTATCGAGGACTTGAACTCACAAATGGCCTCCGGGTACTACTGGTATCGGATCCTACTACAGATAAGTCTGCCGCTGCAATGGATGTTAATGTTGGTAGGCCAGTATTACTTAATGTTAACTGCTTTCAAACTATGAATAACTTTTTTTCACTGGCTGAGTGTTCTGTAGTGATTCAGTCCACTGTAGTGATTCATTCCAGGAAGCCTAATGGATCCATGGGACTTGCAAGGGCTGGCGCACTTCTGCGAGCACATGCTCTTTCTTGGTACTGACAAATATCCGAAGGAGAACGAATACCAACGTGTAAGTCATGTAAACTGAGTTGGTAGAATGTTTAGGCTCTACTCGATTCCCCAGAATCTTAACCTCATCATCAACACGCGCGATTCGCTCGTAAGCCATTATCTTGCAGAGTGAAAGTTATCGTGATTGTAATGGTTGTGATAAAAGACGCGCCTCAAGCTTCTTTATCCCGTCCTTCCGGGTGACGAATGTGGTACATTCTCTGCAAGTGCGGACAATGATGCTAAATGCACGGAGGCATTTCGTAAACCATTTGACCGCGGGTGCTGTTTCTAACAAGCAATGATTAGCGGTACCCGGTGCCGAAAAATGAATATAATTAGTGGTCAAGAATTTCAATGAAGATTAGTCGTACGTGCCATGCTGGACCGGTGCGCAGGAATCAATATTGCATTTGTAATTAGAATGGACTTTGGTTGCATGTTTATATCAGCCGAGAAGGAACGTGCTTCCGGCAAAAATTGCGCTAGCTCCATGGTGGCGCCAAGCAGCCTCGACGCTGAGAATGCATGCCAAGTTTGTAAATTCAGAAATAGCGGCGCCGAAAATAACGGTAGTATGGGAGTTTATACCAAATTTAGGGGGAAAAGGGTAAAGTGGAATCGGCAGTTGTTCTCTTGCGTGATCAGGACCTGAATATCCCCATGGCTGAAGACACCACGAGAAGTCTGTTCAGGATTCTGGAGTAATCGTACAGAAATCTTATCAGTGATCTAATTTTTTAACGTTTAAGTTTATTACCGAGAACGGTGGAGACTGGAACGCTCGCACAGTCCCCGATCACACAAATTACCATTTCTATATAAAGCCGGACAAATTGAAGGTGGGCGATTTCCTGGAATTTCTGCAGAAACCGGTCCTATCAAGCGGTTCTGTGACTGGTACACTGCAAAAATCAATTGAATCGCTTGCGTCTATTGCTTATCCCTCATAAGCAGCACATCGTCACTGTTCTTCCTGAAAGTGGAAGCAGCATAGTGGTCAGAGGAGCCGGGCGCGGTCAAGAGGACATAGGCGCGGTAGTGTAGTTATAATACCTGCAAACGATAGAGTGTGAGGGGATGTGGAGGGCTTCCGAGCCGCCGCTTTCCAAACAATGATCTCATCCCAAGTCTGCAATAATTAGTGGGGGAGGCTGTTCTGCGCTCCAATTCACGCCCCTACACACGCCCTACCACTTGCAAGAATCATTATTGGACTTGAAAGTAAAGGCACATTTCTCGATGAGAACTCATGGATAGTAGGGTCCAAATATGAATGAGGCGCTAAAAAACCCACCATGAAGAAAGTGCAGAGGATATGGGGAGAGAAAGCTGAGTATGACCCCTTTAATTTCGAGCCTGCGTAATTTGTATCACCTGCACTATTGCAACATTATGCGCATAGTCGCGAACTTCGTTGACGGTGAAGTAAGTTACCTACCTACTGAGATGATTACTTTAATGCTGAGCGAAGTGTGCTTTGGATGGTACAGACTTGAGAAACGATTTCCTAGTTTTCCCATTCAGGGAGCACTCGACCGCCTTGTGCAGTTCTTCCTCTGTCCGAAATTCACCGAAAGTGCAACCGAAAGAGAGGTATGGACCATTTGAAACGTAGATGGACGAATTTGAAAGAAATGATTGTGAAACTGCTCCTATAGTTGATAGGGTCGCAATCATTCGGGGCGTTGTCAACGATCACCACTGGCTGAATGAGCCCGCGTCCGTTGACTTACTCTGCCAGTGGTGATATGGTCGATATGGAAAGGAAACAACCAGTGGTGAGAGCGCCACGGGTGAGCTCATACTACGCTTTTTAACACGGCTCCGGTTGATTGCGAGGTCACAATGCACATTTTGGTCGAGCGCATCAGCTACATCTATTACTTAGGCAGCGTTCGGACTTCGCGATGGTGCGGGACGATACACTGTAACGCGTTATAACTGCAGCAGCGCTCCATAGAATAGACGTGGGTATGGCCACGGACAAATTGATGGGCGCTGCTTGCGCCCCTGGCGGCGCTCACTTCCCTCAAACCAGGGCACATCATTAATTAGGGATTTTGGTCGAGTCCGTACACCCCCCCCCCTAAAATGTGGATCGATGCGACCCCCCCCCCTTCTAAGGCTTGCTGTTTTTTCGAATTTTTATTTGCGTTTTCTTCCAGCACCTACGTGGAAGAAAACCACTGCCTAGTTGAAAATTCTCCCTGGCCTCTGAGCACAGAATTTCTGTACTACGGAAACTGCAAACTTTCCGTAGGATTCACAAGACAGGATCCCAGCAAAATTGCTCTATTTACGGGGATTTAGTTCAGATGAACGTCGGTGGTCCTAATACATGTGTTACTTCAGCTAACATGGAAAGCCATAAAGCCAACTTTGAGCAGGTGGAAATTGCAAAAATTATAACCATTATCCCCTATTTTCCACCACTGGCGTGTTAACTGAGCGAGTCACATATCCTCACTTCTTTTCGGAAATCCTAGTAGAGAGAATGGCTGTGTGGATCTACACCCAACCTACAGACCGTTGTATTCAAATACGCGCGCCTCAAAACTTCCTCGATGTATGAGATAATCGCGATGGGAATTTTCTGAAGAAAACTTCGAGCTGCTCAAGAACCCGTCTTCAATGTACCGTATAGAGTGGGCGTATTCAGATATACAGGATTGCGTCCAGAATGCATTTCATCGTGGATTAGGAATCAGCAATAGTTGTTTTAGCCCCCATTAGCTTCATTTCTGGATGCACCATGCATAGCTCTACGCAGAGGTAGTGGGATGGTGCAAGTTCTACACAATGCATGTCTACGAGAGCAGATGTGTTTATAGAATTCAGGAAGGTCCATGGCCAACGTACGCAATTGTTTGCCCACTGCGGATGATGGGCGTGTCCGCCCCATCGGCGGAGAACGGAAACGGCAAACCGCCAGCTCGTGCTCCACCAAATGTTGAGTCCGATAAAAGAACTAAGTGCTGAAAAACGTTTAATACGAACGATATGGTAGCTCCGTTGTCTGTCGAAAGGAAAAAACAGGTTGGCGCCGCGGCAAAAGCGGTCGCGCGGACACGCCCCAACGTCCGCAGCGAACCAGGGTATAGTTGTACTGTTTAGTCATCTACGTACTTACGAAATGATGTCAACTTATTAATATTTCCAGTTAATTTCAGCTTAGTTCAATTAATGACAGTTTTGTACTATTGTTTTTACATCTATGGGTTCTCTACAGAGCAAGTTTCGCTGTGCAGTACTCAGCACACTTACGACCTCCCCCACTTCTCCCAGGGGCCACTTACGACCGTCTGTTGGGAAATCCTGACCAACGATGTGCCCTGCCCCAAGCTCTCCGCCGATCGAATCCCGTCTGCGGCTACATTTGCGTCTATGAGACTGGAGTGCGTGTCGACTTGCGTCATCGCACAGCTTAACGTTGCCCTGCGAATGAGCTCGGTGCACCAGCCTTTACCAGTTCAGCTCATTACTACTTGATCGTATGAAACGACCATTTCTGAACATTCTCGAAGTCCCGAAAAATGAGTAGGAAGTCAGACTGTGCCGGTATTGACACAACAGCAACACGTATTGGGGGGTGATCTGAGGGCTGATCAACAGCAATGCTTACTTGCAATCTATGCATAATCTGGAAATGGGATTGGCGTAGCTGCACGCTCCATTCAGACGTGGCTACGCTGGTTTTGTCGCAAAACACTGCCATGTGAAGCAACTGTCATCATGTCTTTTGCTTGCCAAGGCCTTGCTTGAATTTCCTCTGGACGGCAATACGTATCCAAAGCTTTGGCCACCTTCACGTTCAAATGAATTATGGAGCCAACACCTGCTACTTCTACGGGTTACGGAGCTGTGTCATGGGCAGCTGGCCACCACGTCGCGAAGCCTACGTGCAGCTCGTGAGCTACTTTTATGAGCGCTTTTATTTAGGTACGCGCTGTTGACTCAGAACATGCAAAGAATCTCAATAACGACGATCATCGAGTAGAATCAAGTGATGAGGTAAGTAGGTACCAGTACTCATGATGGGGGATTCCTTCAGAAGAGCTTCGAATGTGTTGAACAGACAGAAGAAAGAAAGATCGTAATGTAGTACAGACTAGAGACAACACTAAAAATTCATCATTTCACGGCTGTACTATCAAAAGCGCACTTCACGCTGGTCGTGTGTAGGAGCTGAGCGTACCATTATGCTTTCCTTCATGATCGCGGTCCTCCGCTAGGAAGCGCCAATGGTTACATTAGTTCGACCTACCATCAGCGTGAAATGCGGCTGCCTCGTTTCAATACATTAGCTGCTTTCAGTTATCTCTCGAAGCCAGGTCACGATTTCAGGAAATTTTCAACAGGAAATAAGGTTGTTCAAGAATGATTCACATAAATAGAAGCTTTTCCATTTCTTAGCTTCCTTGTACAGCTCCTTTCTAGAAAACACTACTTGACGATCCACAGGAGAAAGGTATTCATGTTCGTGAGGCATTGCTCGATTTTCACAAAGAATGGTACAGTTCCAACATGTGAGTAGTATCATCTTGTCTTAATAATGACGTATAGGATCAGATAAGGGCACATTCTATGTGGCTAAGCCTATAAGTATATGCTCGTTGATGTGCCATCCTCTTCACTGTCGTCGAAAGAGAGGGCATCGCAGAGAAAAGCGGAATGTTGGGTCTGACTCCGCCCTTACACCAAATGATGGCCATTCCTTCATTCTGTACCAAGTCAAAACCAGGAAGCTTGATCTTATCTCCAGCTTTTCATAGTATGTCGTTGTGTATTGTTGACTCGGAACCACTGGATGTCATGGAGTCGCTCGTGGCAGATTTGGACTTTGGAGCGATTGAAAACAAAAATGTGGAACGAAAAGAGTGGGAAAGTCCATACGGCGAGGAGCAACTGCGTAAACGTATTGAGGTGAGTGAATTCTAAAAATCTTCTCTGCATGCCATTTCGTCCCTACAGTGAATTTCTAAAGGGGCGTTGGGGCGCTCCTGCGTCCACGTTGGCAACAGAGCACGCCATCGTTATGATGATCACAACAGGGGGGGGGGTCGTGAAGCGCAGGGACCTTTCTGAAGTGAGGGTGCAGCGATACCCAGATGTCGTTCAGCTTCAATGATGAAAGACTTATCCATGTGAAGAACCTCTGAAGAGACACACACAAGACAGAAGCAACCTGCCAGCGCAGAAGTGGAAACGGGGGATGACAGGAAATACGATTGCTCGAAACGACGTCATGAATAAGTGACCAGATTAAAATACACTCTGGAACTTTCTATAGCAAAAGCACATCTACTTGCACAAAAGCAAGCCCTTTCTAGAAGTTGCAACCTTCCTAGTACCTCTGCGTGAAAGCGTTATGCATGGCGAACTCCAGAAATGATACCAGTTGGCGTCCAATAACTATTCCCTGATATCCTTGGCGAAAAATGCGGTTCGGAAGCATACCAAAGTCTTTAGCCCCACTGAAAGTTTCATGTCGTCGTAAGGGTTGGTTTCTTGTCGTCCGGCAGCGGTCGCATTGTGATGACAACGGGGATTTTTTTCGAATAGCAGGCCTAGGAATAAAATGAAAGTTTTGCTGGAAAGTAGAAGGCTTTGGAATCTCGACACTGTTTTTTCTACAAAAGCCGTGTATTAAGCCCGAGTGGCTGTTGAAAGCTAAGGACTTGTAAATGACCCCCTCCTACCCGTGATCACGACAGGATCAAACGAAGAAAATTCCAGAAAAGAATTTTTTCTGAAATCACTTGAACTCATGTAACGTTGCCAACCTAATGCTCCACATTTCACCTGCTTTCCCCTCTCCAAAACCTCTGCTCTCAGATAAGTTATGGGTATTCAAGTGGAGGTACTTTCAGAGTGTTTGGTTTTAAACCGGCTCCGGGTGGTAAAACAGCCCGCTCCAATCCCTTTGTATTAGCGCGCTCACCTCTGAATGACGAGCAAAGCAATATTCACAAGAGAATTCCTAGTTCATAGTTCTAGTATTTCTGGTGAGTTCTTTTTTCTCGTCGTTTGTTTGGGACTGTGTTTCAGAATTCAATTCTTTTTTGTCTCCTACTAGCTTGCGTTGTATTTTGGCACTACTGAACTATTCCTACCTTAGTCTGCCAAAATCAGGCCCGCTTTTGTCGAATTTTTTCTAGAAGGGCAGATTTGGCTGAAAATTCGCTTACAGTGGTACTTCGACCTCCTGAACATGAATATCACATCCCGCTTTGCCCAAAACTTTTCATCGATTTTGGTGATTTGGAGTATTTTGGAGCCGCGCCATAGGTGCCAGCGCTGATTACCCTGAATCACGAAAACCGATTAAAACTTGTACACAATTATTTGACATCCTACCTACAAATATGGCATTTATTCTTGGCGTCGGCGTTAACGTACGACACTATGGTCATCTCCGCTTTGCTAGGGGGGTGTACCAACACCACCAATTCACCCATCATGATGCTGTACGCTGTGTGTGGGTACTTTCCCAGTAACCCTAAAGTCCGGTAGATAAGCCCGCGGGTCGCGATCGCCGCGTGCGCAGTTTCTAGGCAGGTTGCACAAGGCTCAAAACCAGCTGTTCACTTTTGAACCTTCCAAACAGCTGATTACGAAGGTTCAAAGGATGTAACCATAAAGAGTGACAGTAGAAGGATGGACGATAATAATTGATGGAAGATTTGAAGCAAAAAACAAAAGAAGATAGCAGAACGCTTGGAGAAGCTTTCAAAGTTAGGCTGAAAAAAATCAAAATCGAGTTCATACTTCACGTTTCTCTTTGGAAATTTGTACAAGGTAGCCAGTCAGTATGCTAGTATGTACATAGGAAGGCACATTGATGGCAAAAGTATCCCGATGCTGGCTCGAAAGCATTCTACGCTAATCTTCGGGCGAAGACGTCCATCGGTTGCTCTTAGGCTGCGTTTATACTTTGCGGCAGCGTAGCGTAGCGCTTCCAGCGTACGCCAGCGGCAGTGCCGGGGAGAGGATGCATATCGATCTAGCGTTCCCAGCGTCACCAGCGTACGCTAGCGTTTCTCCAGCGTTTCACCAGCGTTTTGCTGGCGTTTGCAGCGGCAGGGGAGTAGAGACTATGTGGCCGTAAGAGACGCGCAATCGATGTGTATTGTAGAGACTATGTGGCCGTCAGAGACGCGGAATCGATGTGTATTGTAGAGACTATGTGGCCGTCAGAGACGCGGAATCGATGTGTATTGTAGAGACTATGTGGCCGTCAGAGACGCGGAATCGATGTGTATTGTAGAGACTGAGGGCGAGTGAGAGACGCGCAATCGATGTGTTTTGTACCCTCCAGCTCTCCCATAGTCTCTACTCCCCTGCCGCTGCAAACGCTAGCAAAACGCTGGTGAAACGCTGGAGAAACGCTGGCGTAACGCTAGCGTACGCTAGCGTTACGCTGGTGACGCTGGGAACGCTAGATCGATATGCATCCTCTCCCCGGCACTGCCGCTGGCGTACGCTGGAAGCGCTACGCTACGCTGCCGCAAAGTATAAACGCAGCCTTAACTCTCCATCGGTTACTCTTAATTCTTCACGAAAATCGATTAAAACATGTACACAATTATTTGACATCCCACCTAAAAATGTGACATTTATACTTGGCGCCGGCGTCAACGTACGACACTCTGGTTATCATTTTCTCAAATGCAGGGAAAAGGAGGGCGAACCAACGATAAAGGCACTCCATGTCCCTACCCATACGATTATCGTGTACTTTGCCTTTCGATCCCATATAGTGCCCGCTCACAGATCAAGTATTACTGCTGCAGACTTATTGACAATATTTTTTTCTCTGACAGATCGTACCTGTCGAAGATGTTCGGAAGTTAACCATGTGTCTTTCCGATTCCCGACCTACAGGATGAGTATAAGTCGTCCACTGCTGGATACATTTGTAAGTGAATATATATTACTTCCGATATCTCGATAATGCTTGTTTTTCTGGTAATCTGGACTCTCGGCAACATTTAATGGATCAGGTGAAGAGCTCAGAACGCATAATGATGGAGATCTCTCTTCAATTCTAATTCTTTCTCTTCACTTATGCGATGATTCGCCGGAAATTCCCGTTAATAGGACATGCCATGTGTTACCCATTGCTCGGTAAAAAAGTTGCACAGTCATGTTCGCTGCGGATACTGGAACTGTCGAACCCGGGTTTGGTGTCACACCTATCGGTTCTCCACAACTGCTCGAGCGAATCAAGCGACAATAATTGGTGGAGATTAGCTGAGTGAGACCCCACCTACTGATACGCCCCAATATCCGCTGCGTCTCCCCACCGATCCCATCAGACAATGAGATGGAAAAGAGAAGCAGAGTGCACAACTAATGGAAAGCTCATTACTATGTGGCAATGGTAAAATGAATCAATGAAGCTTGGTGGCTACTTCGAGGGCGGAACTTCCTCGTGGCAGAACATCTTATCGAGCTCACTGTATCCCTCGACTCCCTGCCCCTTGACTCACGATAATGGGAACATCCTCTGATGTCGCCGAACGAGCCATCTTGTACTACAAAGGAGTTCTGCTTGTAGGCTAACTGCGGAGTCTATCTTTGAACGAAGCCAGCTATCATTTGCCAACACCCATAGTGAATGGGGGTTGCATATAGATGAAAAGGTCCTAAGTAGCATAGTGAATGAAAAAGCAGGAAAAATACACCGACTGCCTAGAATGGAACCACTTCCCGATCCCAGTTACGTGCCCAATACACTCCATCTACAACACTACACGTTATCCGCACAGCTGAATCCTCGATAAAATTTCTATGGCCATACAAGCGTTCTTCCTGCTTTTTCGTTCTGCAGCTCGCTTTTCACTGAGAGGCGGGCCTTGGTCGGTGTCACTGGGGTAAAGGCACTGAACCTATGTTGCGCTCGCCCCTCACAATTTTTGGCGCGAAACTGGTATAAGGGTTCGTCCCGGACCACTCCACCCTTCAGACGCCATATTCTAAAGTTCTATGTCTGATCACGGGCCGTGCCTTTGAGACTGCACAACGGTCGTATAAAGTGACCAATTCCTCATCGCAAATTTTATTGTACTCTCTGCACCTTTGTGAAGTTTTCAAGAAAAGAGGTAGAGGGTAGAGTGATTGAAATATTTGATTTTTCTACGAATGTTACAGCTCATCTGATCGCTCGTGGAGGAGAAGGTTCTTTGTTGTCTGAATTGAAGCGGCGAGGATTGGGGAGCACTTTGGAAGCTAAAGAGGGAATTCTCGCAAAAGGAATCAGCCTTTTTTACATAGAAGTCAGTCTCAGCGATGGTAAGCGATTTGATTCTGTGAAAATCTCCACATCTTCAGCTGTTCACTATTTGCCGCCAATCTCATCGAAATTCAGACCAGTTGGAAATCTTCCCCGGGTGAGCACCTCTAGTTGAAGTTTCGTACGGTAAGATACTGTCGCTACCACCTAGCACATTCCCGAGGCCTGCCTGCGGCATGACCTCACTTAATTGCTGCGCTGACTGCTGACCTCTCACTGACTGCTCAACGAAACGAGATGAATCGAATTAGTCTTCTAGTTAAACTTGATATGTGAAGACCAGTGCCCAATTCCATAAATATCAGAATGAGAATGAATGTTCGTATAGAAGGAACGGTGTTGAAAATTTCGGAAACTTCTGTTTTTAGGTGCACTTACAAATTCTTATGATCCTTCCAGTGGCGAAGCAACTCTCACAGGATCACCTGACACACTCTATTTATCTCATGACCTTTCTTTGTTGACTTACTGGCGCTGCTCTCATACCCTATTGAAGGTCATCTGAAAATATTTATATTCATATGGCTGGATGAGAAAACCATTAACACACCTCGTCAGTGTTTGTCGTTGCACGAGTTACTACTATGACGGGTCCTGTCATATCTCTTCCATGCACTCATTCCACACAAGTTCTACTCCACCCGATTCTTATGCACGTTTCTGCTGCTCTATCGTCGGTCCACTCACTCTTTGCAGATGGCTTCTACATGGCTGCTCCGCCGATGATTCACCGTCACCGAGTACCCTCCGAGCTTTCTCACCTGCATAATTCCTGACATCTACCCTCTTCAGTAATCATGGGTTTTCAACCTGTCGGCGGTGTCTACTACGGTTCTATGCATGCAATCGCAACACTCACCCCTCCTCGGGTAATCATGGATTCCTCCACAACTCCTCCTCCTCAGTCGTCCATTAATCCTTTTGGAATCACAGATTCCTGCACAGCTCCTTCCACCTCTGTCACCGTCTGCCTGCTCCCCCCATGCATCTGAAAGCCTTACGTGTTCTAGTCTTGGGTCTTTCAACCAGTCCAGGTGAAAGAGATGCAGAACCTACCCTGCTTTTAGATTTGAAGGTTATTGAAACCAGCCCCTGAGGATCAGGTAAGAGACTTTGGCAAATGGATGGCTAGATACGTAACTGATAAAACCATATAATTTTTTATGATGTTAGACAGTGCTTTTTATTTATTTCGTTGTAAATTTGGAACCAGTAAAAAGGAGTTTCCTTTTCTAACACTCAACCTTGAAAATTGTCGTCGTCAGTATCTCGTTTCGTTGAGCAGCCAGTGAGAGGTCAGCAGTCAGCGCAGCAATTAAGTGAGGTCATGCCGCAGGCAGGCCTCGGGATATGCGCTAGGTGGTGGCATACAGTATCTTACCGTATGACACTCCAACTAAAGCCCGCCACCATTCTTCCCCTGGGCAGCTGGGTAGTAAAGCGGTTACTTAGATACCATTTTCGTATGGCACGAACGTCAGTTACATGCGGTTATCCCAAAGTCGCCTGATGTGCTGAAAATGTGTCGGAGGGGTACGTCGACACTCTCAACTAGACTATTATACTTGGTTGGATTCAAACTCTCACGCATGATCAGGGAAATCCCCTTATGCACGATTACTGGATGTCGGATGCCAAAGCAGCGAATGGTGTAGAAAAACATGTGGCGAGCCAGGAGAATAGGATTTCGAAGCGGAGGGCCTATGCAGACGAGAGGGAGTAGATTGAAAAGAAAATTGACTCAAGAAGAAAATTGACTAAGTAGCTGAGCCGCATCCAAGTCCTACCACTAAGGAGAAATTTCGACCAAATGGTGCTCTAAATTTCGGTGGGTGTGGCAGTGAAAAGCGCTCACTACGTTTTTCTGAGAAGCAGTCACGCCTCACACTGAAAGCGTTTGTATTCCCGTCAATCAGTTTTTTCTTTTCAGATGGTCTCAGTCACGTTGAGGAAGTAATTAGCCTAGTTTTCAACCGCATTGGGCTACTCAGACGTAGTGGCGCAATCGCTTGGATTTATGAGGAACTCCAAAAAATAGATGAAATCAATTTTCGCTTTATGGTTCGTCGAATGAGGTTCAAGTACACTTGACCGCTCATTTCCTATTCAATTTAGGAGAAGGTCGATCCAGTAGCTGCGGTCATCGCATATTCTTCTAATTTGCAGCGTATTCCTTTCCGAGACATTCTGTCGTGGAATCTTCTTTGGACGGAGTACAAACCTGGTACTGCACAACTTCAATGAAGTAGTAGGATTTCACTATTGAACGTAGCCTGCGGTGGAATGCTATGACCGGAAAGAACATCCTGAAGGCACTGTTCACGCTGGTTGTGTGGGCGGAGCCACTATCACTGCTCCTACCTCATCGGCTACCTTCACCCTTACATTTGCAAGGAGCCGTGCACCAATAAGAAAGGCCTCATTATGAGTCTGACTCCGCCTACACAGTCAGCATTTACCTTGCTTCCAACGACAACGGATTCCAGATAGAATTATGGAAATCATCGAGATGTTGTCTCCGAAGAACATGTTCTACATTGTAGTTGCCAAGCAGTACAGTGGTCAGGAGGGCAATATTCACGAGCCGATTTTTGGGACAGAGATGCGAATCCTAGATATAAACGAGGTGAGTTTTTCGTGATAAGCAGCGTACACATTGCTCCACTTAATGATAGTTCCACCATAAAACTGACGAAATCCCTTCTTATAGATGTTTTCAAAATGCTGACAAGTAGTAGTTGTGGTGACTACGTTCTGCGCGCTAGCATCAAAAACCAGCTTGAGAGGATTAGTTCTTTTTTCCTCAATTTTTTGAAAATTTGAAAAAAAAGGTTACTCTGACAATCTCCGCAAAATGATAGTTCCACCAAATCGAATGAAATGGATAAAGTGTTGATTCAGTAATCTACTGGAGCCCCATTTCTCCGAATAAGTTGGAAAATGCTGGTTCTCCATGCTCGAATAAAGGTTTTCAACAAGGTTCGGTCGACAGTGTGCCATGCTATGAAGCCTCACACATTCTCGATTGGGCTTAGGTCGAGGTTAATTCACTGGTCAAGGCAAAAAAAGCGATCTGATGATGACTGAATTAGTGCTTGGAATGTGCTCGAGTGCTTGGAATGGCATGAACTGGTGCATTATCTTGCACGAAAGCGAGGTTCTCTTGCCGAAATGCACGTCAGAAAAAAGTAGATCTTGTCGCATAACACTTGGGATTATCGAGAGACTTCATTTCATCCAAAATGAAGCACAACGTTAGAGATCCAGAAAAGACAAGACAGACAAGGGCGTCGCTGTCATAAGCTAACCTTGCTCTAATCGGTTCGGCAACATCTCCTATCGAAGCCGATTCGGTTTTCACGATGCCTTTCTTACAGAAACCGTGCCTTCCTCATTCTCCTCCTGTGAAAAGACTCGGACTTTTCAAGACGTGCAGAACAGTTTCTTTCGAAACGTTGAGCTCTAAAGTAAGCGCTATTTCCCGGCGCGACATCGTAGAGATTGATGCTTACCTTGGAATGCGGCGCTTATGTCGATCAGAGAGCGAAATAGAGCTCTTCTTCATCCCATATCCTGCAGGTTGCTTGACAAAACTATTGATCATATGATGACTGCGGCCCAAATCCCTTGCGATTTGACTTAGACAGTCCTGGATTATCAAACTGACCTGTTTCAGAGAATAAACTAGAAAAACTCATTCTTTCAAGTTAGTTTTTGTTGTTTGCATGCAATTGGCATTGATAGTGACCACATTTTCTTTTTGGGAACAGTTTCGAAAAGTAAGGCGGAATTCTGTTAGAAATATGGGTGGAACTATCATTATATGGAGCAGTGTATTTACGAAACGTAAGATCAAGGGTAGGCAAGCACAGCCGCGGAGACTTCTCGAATCTACTGTTATCACAACTTTCAACTCTGGATTACTATTTCCATCTGAAGAATTCAAAAGAGGAAAACAGCCCAAAGGGAAACGAGCATCCATGATCGACTATTAATGAATCTTGGCATCATCTTGACTGGATGTTCAGACCACAACCAAGATGTTAACAGTATTTGGCTGACGTTTTGGCTTAGTCTTCGTCGGAGCCTGGAAAGTCAGAGATAAGGTGACCTACCGCCGAATGCCATTTCAGACTTAAGAGCAGCTCACCATAGACTAAAGGCGTCTAGGGAGGTCTCGTAGCTCACAAGCACAAACCAACTAACCTTAGAAGAGCACTAACCGTGGGTGGCTACAGTTGACCCAGTCCTTCTGCTCGAAGCTGATGGCCGTCGAAGCCCACACAGGTCAGCGAAGGGGCTAATTCAATTGTAATTGCTAGACATTCACCTTTCTTGTTCAATTTG
>MU912321.1:25665-55154 GCA_036418165.1 Cooperia oncophora
AAGAGAGAGATGTTAAACTTTCACTTCCAATTAGTTTGAATGCTACCTACAAAGTTATGGCATTTATTCTTAGCGTCGGGCATAACGTTCGGAACACTATGGTCATCTCCGCTGTTGGTCTAGGCGGGGTTACCAACACCACCAATTCACGTCCATCATGATGCTGTACGCTTGTTGTGGGTACTTTGCCCATGTAACCTAAAGTCCGATAGATAGCCCGCGTTCGCGATTCCGCCGCTGCGCAATTTCTAGGCAGGTTGGCACAAGGGCTCAAAACGCATGCTGTTTCACTTTTGGAATCCCTCCAAACAGCGTGAATTACGAACGGTTCAAAGGAATGTAACCATAAAAGATGACAGTAAGAAGGAATGGAGCGATAAAATTGATGGAGAGATTGCCCAGCAAAAAACAAAAGAAGGATACAGAAACGCTTGAGGAGCTTTCAAAGTTAGGCTGAAAAAAAATCAAAAAATCGAGTTTTCAATACTCCACGTTCTACTTGAAATTTTAGTACAAGGTAAGTCCAGTCAGTACTAGTATGTACTTAGGAAGCACAGTGATGGCAAAAGTATCCCGATGCTGCTGCGAAACATTCTTACGACTAATCTTCGGGCAGAAGACGTCCATCGGTTGGCTCCTAAGGCTGCGTTTATACTTTGGCGGCAGCGTAGCGTAGCGCTCCAGCGGTACGCCAGCGGCAGAGCCGGGGAGAGATGGATATCGATCTAGCGTTCCCAGCGTCACCAGCCGGTGCGTTACGCTAGCGTTTTCTCCACGTTTCACCAGCGTTTTGCTGGCGTTTTAGCTGGCAGGGGGTAGAGACCTATGTGGCCGTTAAGGATGACGCGCAATCGTTGTGGTATTGGTAGAGACTAGTGGCCGTAAGAGAACGGCGGCAGTCCGTTGTGTAATTGTAGAGACTATGCGGGGCCCGTCAGAGAACGCGAAATCCGATGTGTATAGTAGTGGGGACTATGTTGCCGGTCAAGGACGCGGGATCGATGTGTATGTAGAGACTGGAGGGCGAGTGCGGAGAGACGCGCAGATCGATTGTGTTTGGGTACCGCTCCAGCTCTCCATAGCTCTAATCCGTGCCGCTGCCAAGCACATGCAAACCCGCTGGCGAGAACGTTGGAGAAACGCTGGCGTAAACGCTAGCGACGCTAGCGTTTTACGCTGGGTGACGCTGGGAACGCTAGATTCGATATGCATCCTCTCCCCGCCACTGCCGCTGTGCGTACGCTGGAAACGCTACGCCTTACCGGGGCGGCCGCAAAACATAAAGCAGCCGTTAACTGCTGCCATCGTTACTCTTAATTTCTTCACGAAAATCGATTAAAACGATGTTACACAATTTTTGACATACCCACCTAAAAATGGTGACATTTATACTTCGGCGCCGGCCGTCAAACGTACGACCACTGCTGGTTATCATTATTCGTCAAATACAGGGAAAAGGAGGCGAACCAAACGATAAGAGGCAACCCATGTCCCTAACCCTACGATTATCGTGTACGTTTGGCCTTCGATCCCATAACAGTGCGCCCGTTCACACGATCAAGTATTACGCTGTCAGACTGATTGACAATATTTTTTTTGTCTAAACAGGATCGTCAAGCCTGTCGAAGATGTTCGAGTTAACCAGTGTTGTTTCGCCGATTCCCGACCTACAGATGAGTATAAGTCGTCCACTGCTGGATACATTTGTAAGTGAACTATATATTACTTCCGATATCTCGTCAATGCTTGTTTTTCATGGTAACTGTCTCTCGCGACAACATTTAATGATCAGGTGAAGAGCTCAGAACGCATAATGAGGACGATCTTGCCTCTTCAATTCTAATTCTTTCTCTCACTTATGCGAGAATTTCGCGCGGATAATTGCCCCGTTAATAGGAGCATGTGCCATGTGTTAGCCCATATGCTCGGTAAAAAAGTGCAACAGTTCATGTCGCTGCGGATACTGAACTGTCGAAGCCGGCGGTTTGGTGTCACACCTATCGTTCTCCACAGAAAAAACACTGCTCGAGCGAATCAAGCGATCAATAATGGTGGAGATTAGCTGAAGTGAGACCCACCTACTTGATAACGCCCCAATGTCCGCTGGCGTCTCCCCACCGACCGCCCATCCGAAGACAATGAGATGGAAAAGAGAAGCAGAGTGTCACAACCTGATGAAATGCTCATTACTATGTGGCAAATGGTAAAAATGAATCATGAAGACTTGGTGGCTAACTTCGAGGGCGAACTTCCTCAGGTTGGCATGAACAATCTTATCGAGCTCACTGTATCCTCGACTCCCTGCCCCTTTGAGCTCACGATAATGGAACATCCTCTGAGGTCGCCCGAACGAGGCAATTGCTTGTACTCACACAGGAGGTCTGCTGTAGGCGTAACTGCGGAGCTCTATCTTTGAACCGAAGCCAGCTATCATTTGCCCAACACCCATAGTGAATGGGGGTATGCGCATATAAGATGAAAGGTCGCTAAGTAGCCATAGTGAATGAAAAAGCAGGAAAAATACACCGACTGCCCAGAATGGAAACCACTTCCCCGATCCCGAGTTATCGTGCCCAGTTTACATGCCATCTACGAACACTATAACGCTTATCCGCACAGCTGAATCCCTCAATAGAATTAGTATATGCATACAAGCGTTCTTCGTGCTTTTCGTTTTGCAGCTGCGCTTTTCACTGAAGAGGCGGGCTGGCTGTCACTTGGGGCTCGAAAAAAAATGTCGTACTGAAAGGCACTGAGCCTATGTGCGTCTCGCGCGCCTCATCAATTTTGGCCGGAAACTGGTATATAAGTTTGTTCGTACCCCGCGAGACGTCACCACCCCTGTCTCAAACAGCCATATTTAAAGTTCTATGTCTGATCACGGCGTGCCCTTCGAACTGCATAATCGGTCTGTATAAAGTACCATTGCCTCATTCGCAATTTTATTGTGCTGCTCTGCACCTTTGTTGATTTTTTGCAAGAAAAGAGGTAGGGGATCGAGTGATGGAGGTTAGTTGATTTTCCTACGAATGTTACAGGCTCATCTGATCGCTACGTGAAAGGAGAAGGCTTCTTTGTGTCTGAATAAAGCGGCGAAGGAATTGGGGAGGCACTTTGACATGCTGGAGAGGAGAATTCTTGCAAAGGAATCAAGCCCACTTTTTCATAGAAGTCAGTCTCACGAAGTAAGCGATTTGATTCTGTGGAAAATCTCCAGCAATCTTCAGCTGTTCACGGTATTTTACCGCCAGTCTCGATCATCAATTCAGGGCCAGTTGGAAATCTTCCCCGGATGAGCAACTTAGTTGAAGTTTCATACGCGTAAGAGACTGTTAAGTTCACCACTAGCACGAATATCCCGGGGACCTGCCTGGCGGCATGAATTCACTTAATTGCTGCGCTGACTGGGCTAAGCCATCTGCACTGACTGCTCAACGAAACAGAGATGAATCGAATTAGCTTCTAGTTAATACTTGGGATATGTGAAGAACTCAGTGCCCAATTCCAATAAATACTCAGATTAGAATGAAATGAATGTTCTATAGAAGGAACGGTGTGTTGAAAAATTTCGGAAACTTTCTGTTTTTAGGTGGCAGCTTACAAATCTTAAAGATCTTCCAGTGGCGAAGCAGACTCTCACAGGGTCACCTGACACAACGTCCTATTTGTCTCATGACCTTTCTTTGAAGACTTACTGGCGCTGCTCTCATAACCTATTGAAGGTCATCTTGAAAATATTTATATTCATATGGCTGGACTGAGAAAACCATTAACACACTCGTCGTCAGTGTTTGCTCGTGTGCAGCGAGTTACTACTATGACGGTCCTGTCATAGTCTCTCCATGCCACTCATCTCCACACAAGTTCTACACAGCACCCGAATTATATGCATCGTTTTCTGCTCGCTCTAAACCGCCGACCATCACCTCTTTTCGCAGATGGTTTCTTGCATGCCTCCTCCGCCAGATGATTCACCGTCACATGAGTACCCTCCCAAGCTTTCTCGGCCTTTTGCATAATTCCTGACATCACCGCTCTTCAGCTAATCATGGGTTTTCAACCATGTCGGCCGGTGTCTACTACGCGTCTATTGTACTGCAATCGCAACACTCACGCCCTGCCTCGGTAATGCATGATTCCTCCACAAACTCCTCCGCCTCATTGCGTGCCACGTAATTCCTTTTGGATCACAGAATTCCTGCAGCAGCTCCTTCACCTCTGTCACCGTCTGCCTCGCTTCACCACCCCCATGCATCTGAAAGCCTTGACGTGTTCTAGTCTTGGGTCCTTTCAACCAAAGTTCAGGTAAAGAGATGCAGCACTACCCTGCTTTTAGATTTTGAATAGGTTGAATTGGAAACCAGCCCCTGAGGATCAGGTAAGGAGACTTTGGCAAATGGATGGCCTAGATACAGTAACTGAAAAACCATATATATTTTTTATGGATGTTAGACAGTGACTTTTTTATTATTTCGTTGTAAATTTTGGAAACCAGTAAAAGGGAGTTTCCTTTCCTAACACTCAAACCTTGAAACTTGGTCGTCGTCAGTTTCCGTTTCGTTGATACAGCAGTGAGTGGGCAGCAGTCCAGCGCAGCAAATTAAGTGAGGTCATGCGCCCAAGGCAGGCCTTCGGGATAATGCGCGCTAATGTGGTGACATATGGTTATCTTCCGTATGACCTCCAACTGAAGCCCGCCACTAATTCTTCCCGGGCAAGCGAGGGTAGTAAAAGCGGCTGACTTAGATAACCATTTTTTTCGTATGCAGCGAAACGGTCAGTTATTCGGTTATCCCAAAGTCGCACTGAATGTGCTGAAAACCAATGTGTCGAGGGTACTGTCGACACTCCTTAACTAGATATTATATCTTGATTGGATTCAAACTCTCACGGCAATGATGCAGGTGAAATCCCTTATGCAGCGATTACGGATGCTCGGATGCTAAAAGCAGCGAATGGGTGTAGAAAAACATGCGGCGAGCCAGGAGAATACGATTTCGAAAGCGGAGACCTATGCAGACGAGAGGGAGTAGACTGAAACAGAAAATGACCTCAAAAAAGAATGTTGCTAAGTAGCTGAGGCGCATACTCAAGTCTACCACTAAGAAGAAAATTTCGACAAATGGTGCTCTAAATTTCGGTGGGGTGGTGCAGTGAAAAGCGCTCACACTACGTTTCTTCTGCAAAAGCAGTCCAACGCCTTCACACTGAAAGCGTTTTATATTCCCAGTCCAATCCAGTTTTTTTTTTTCAGATGTTCTCAGCCACGTTGAGGAAAGTAATCAGCCTTG
Organism: Cooperia oncophora; assembly: GCA_036418165.1. NCBI lineage: Eukaryota > Metazoa > Nematoda > Chromadorea > Rhabditida > Trichostrongylidae > Cooperia > Cooperia oncophora. The sequence goes on from MU912321.1 coordinate 30,957, forward strand.
TTTTTCAACCGCATTGGGCTACTCAGACGTAGTGGGCGCACAAGCGGCTTGGATCTAATGAGGAACTCAAAAAATAGATGAAATCAATTTGCGCTTTGTGTGTTCGTCTAAGTGAGGTTCAACGTAGGCTTGACCGCTCATTTTGCCTAATTCAATTTAGGAGAAGGTCGATCTCTACCTGCGGTCATGGCATATTCTCATGATTTGCAGCGATATTCCATTTCCGAGACATTCTGTCAGTGGCAATCTTCTTTGGACAGAGAGCAAACGCTGGTACTGCACAACCTTCAAATAAAGGTAGCCAGGATTTCCACCAACTGAAACGTAGCCTCGGTGGATCGTGCACGTTCTTCATGCCTATGACCGGAAGAACAATCCTGAGAGGTCACTGTTACGTGCTGGTTGTGTGTGGCGGAGCCACTATCACCTGCTCCTACACCATCGGCTACCTTCACATGCCTATCATTTGCAAGGAGCCGTGCAACAAATAAGAAAGCCTCATTATGAGTCTGACTCCGGCCTACAGCAGTCAGCATTTACCGTTTGCTTCCAACGACGAACGGATCGCAGATAAGAATTTATGGAAATCATCGAAGATTTGGCTCCGAAGAACATGTTCTATCAGTCGTACGTTGCCACAGCAGTACAGTGGTCAGGAGGGCAATATCACGAGCCCGATTCGGGACATGAGAATGCCGAATCCTAGATAAAAACGAGGTGAGTTTCGTGATAGCAGCGTAGCACATTGCTCCACTTAATGATAGTTCCGACCATAAAAACTGCTGAAATCCTTCTATAGAGTTTTCCCAAATCTGAGCAAGTAGTAGTTGTGGCGTGACTAACGTTCTAGTGCGCGCCTAGGCATCAAAAACCAGCTTGAGAGGATAAGTTCTTTTTTCTCATCATTTTTGAAAATTTGGAAAAAAAAAGGTTACCTCTGAGCAATCTCGCAGAATGATGAGGTCCACGCAAACAGAAGTGAGATGAAAAAAAATTTTCGATTCAGTAACTGCTCGGAGCCCCATTTCCTCCTAATAGTGGAAATGCTGTTCTCCATGCTCGACATAAAGGTTCAAACAACCGGTTCGGGTCGACAGGTGTGCGCATGCTGATGAAGCCTCACACATTCTCGATTGGGCTTAGGTCGAGTTAATCACTGGTCGAAGGCAAAAAAGCGATATGATGATGACTGAATTAAGTTGCTTGAATGTGCTCGAGGTGGCCTGCGAATGGCATGAACTGGTGCATTATTGCACGAAAGCGAGGTTCTGTTTGCCCGAAAATGCACGTCCCGAAAAAGTAGAATCTTGTTCGCATAACACTGGAATTAATCAGAGAACTTCAATTTCATCCAAAATGAAGCACAACGTTAGAGATAGCCAGAAAAGAACAAGACAGTGACAAGGGCGTCGCTGTCGATAAGCTAACCTGCTTCTAATAGAGGTGTCGGCAAGACGAGGCGGACTCTGCCTGTCGAAGGCCGGTTCGGTTTTCACGATGAATTTCTTACCAGAAACCGTGCCTTCCCCTCATTCTCTCCTGCGAAAAGACTCGAACTTGTTCAAAGACGGCAGAACAGTTTCTTCGAAACGTAAACTCTAAGTAAGCGCTATTCCCCGGCGCGACATCGTAGAGATTGACGCTTACCTTGGAATGCGGCGCTTATGTCGATCAGAGAGCGAAATAGAGCTCTTCTTCATCCCATATCCTGCAGGTTGCTTGACAAAACTATTGATCATATGATGACTGCGGCCCAAATCCCTTGCGATTTGACTTAGACAGTCCTGGATTATCAAACTGACCTGTTTCAGAGAATAAACTAGAAAAACTCATTCTTTCAAGTTAGTTTTTGTTGTTTGCATGCAATTGGCATTGATAGTGACCACATTTTCTTTTTGGGAACAGTTTCGAAAAGTAAGGCGGAATTCTGTTAGAAATATGGGTGGAACTATCATTATGTGGAGCAGTGTATTTACGAGTCGCAAGATCAAGGGTAGGCAAGCACAGCCGCGGAGACTTCTCGAATCTACTGCTATCACAACTTTCAACTCTGGATTACTAATTCCATCTGAAGAATTCAAAAGAGGAAAACAGGTCAAAGGGAAACGAGCATCCATGATCGACTATTAATGAATCTTGGCATCATCTTGACTGGATGTTCAGACCACAACCAAGATGTTAACAGTTATTTGGCTGACGTTTTGGCTTGGTCTTCGTCGGAGCCTGGAAAGTCAGATATAAGGTGACCTACCACCGAATGCCATTTCGGACATAAGAGCAGCTCACCATAAACTGAAGGCGTCTAGGGAAGTCTCGAAGCTCACAAGCACAAAACAGCTGACCGCAGAAGAGCACTAACCGTGGGTGGCTACAGTTGACCCACTCCTTCTGCTCGAAGCTGATGGCCGTCGAAGCCCACACAGGTCAGCGAAGGGGCTAATTCAATTGTAATTGCTAGACATTCACCTTTCTTATTCAATTTGGGATGGGTAGGTGGAATGACAATGGCGATTGACCTTGTTCATGAATTGTCTCGCACCTATGATTCGAGGCATAATTAACGAGGTGCGAAGCGACGTCATTAAGTCGAGGCGCCGTTGCGCTATCTGCGGTTGGCCTCGGTTAGAGGAGAAGTTATTGAGCTATCCAAATCGGCACGAATCCATTGAAATTCTCGACAAAGTGGGTAAAAATGTTGCTATATATTTCAGGTATTGAATGGGTGCGCTGACCGGAAATCAATCAAGATATACTTGCTACTCCTTGGTATTACCGCATTTCAACTGAAGCACGGTAGCAAAAGTGAAAATTATTGTTGAGCGCTCACCTTTCCGATACCCTCAATATTCCGTTCCACCAAATCTCAACCGCGTTCTTCATTTTTAGGGCACTGATTAAAGCTGTGCAAGGGTGGGTTGCAGTTACTGCACTTGAAAATTCGTCGACTGAGCTCCTTGTGAAAGAGAGAAACTGAGAAAATCTTCTAGAAACGCTCTCTTATCCAGACAGCAGTTTCTTTAGGCATCGCACAAAGCAACACGATCGCCAAGAACCCCCATCGTTAATCATCACAGTACTACACCCTCAGTGGAGAGCACAATGGAAGGGGAAATACTTAAGGACCTGGAAAAAAAGATACTACCCGGAATAACAACAGGAGCGAACTACGAGACATTGCACAAGTCATCGTATGATCGTGTCACAGACCATCTCACTATTCAAGGGCAAGGGTATGGTCTCAGTGGATTAGCTATTCCGTGGCTGCAGGGCAAGCAAAATCGTTGGAGGAGCAGACTGTAACTGAAATGGACAACAAGATGAAATTTCGGGCCTGTCGGGAGTGCTACTCACTGGAGCATTGCCATTGCTAGTATAGAGGAGGGGCCCTCAAAAAAAGACACTTTTCCTTCTTGACTTTTGAGAGCTATAAGTTACACTTTATTGGATTCTGATCGGACCTTTTTACTACCGTATTAAAGAGCATATTGAATACTCAGCCACAGCCTTCTGGACCACCGCCATCGAGAATCTGCCACGCAACCATGGTTCGGTGCGTGAGCTCAGCGAGGTCGTTGGTGATCGTTCTCCGTCACTGTTGACCTATTGGACTCCGCCCAAGCCAGGTATTTGATGCGGTTCAGGTCAGGTTACCCGCTCAAATATTCCATCCTCTTCAGGAACTCAACGCCCTTCTATTCGTTTTTCCAACGCCTTTCAATTCCATGTGGTGTCACCCAATCCTGTAGCAGTGCAAAGTTTCGAAGAAGGTACGAGCAATGACATGTGGAGAAGATATTGTTCTCGAGTTGCTTGATGTAATCGCCAGCGCTCACCTTCAGTCCGGGGTCCACGAAGAAAATATCAGTCTTTCCAGTCCAGGAACGTCCGGTCCACCAGCCCGCACCTTGGCGACTGTGGTGGAGATGATGTTCTGGACCGTAGCGACGTTGCCGGAGCTGCTCGCTGTCCGGGCTTTTCAGAACAAGAGCACTGGTGTCATGGTAGCTATCTGCGGGTGGCTCCACACTAGAAGTTTCGTAGCTGTTTGAAGGTGACATGAATTCCAAAGGTCTTCTCCAGTCAGGCTGCGATTGGAGATGACTTCATATTTTGGTGTACATGAAGGTGATGGGCGAGAGCCAGCCCCTGCTCATCGAGGAACATCTTGGGTATCTTACGCCCTGGTACTCGTATCCACGTCATCTGTCTGTTGTTTTGCTGAAATAAAAATTTGAAGTTTCACATTGATACTACACATTCGATAATCGCTGAAAAACCAGACCGGTCTTGACTTCAGCGTACCTCTCTTCGTAGAATGCAGCACTACAATCTGGATTTCATGATCGCTGCGCTGAACTTTTGAGGGTCGCTTCTTTTTTTTTCTGCGGGAGAACGGCTAATGTCGCTCCTTATGTTATATTTATGTCAAATTTGACTTGCTGTTATAACTAAGGGCTACTGGGACCCAACAATAGTATTGTAGGAAACAATGGAGCAGTTTGAAACCGCTCTGGAAACGGTGAATCCTTCTCTGCATCTACCGCTGAAGAACGACTACATTGCTACAAAATTCGACCTCAAACCACGAGAAACAACTGAACGGTTAGTATCTGTCACGGTCTTTATTCTGTTTCCTGAAGCTGCAGTCTTCACGGTGCAGACGGGGGCGCGTCAGGGTCGCTGGTTGCTTGGTGCAGCGCAAACCCGCTTCCCACAACAAGTGATAGCAATTGGTGGCAAACGGGTTGGCGATCTGAGATCAGTTGAATGAGCCGGCATGTCATTGGCTCATATACCAGCTAAGAAGATAATCAAAAGCTAAGAAGAATGAAGCTTAGAAGAATGAAGCTTAGGAGAATGCAGCGGAATCGAATGTACCATTGTGGCTTTCTTCTAGTGCGTCCGTGCTTTTATTTTCTTAAATTAAGTGGCGCACTACTGAGTAGGAAGCGATTCTAGCAGGAGCTTGTTTTCAACTAACTGCATGGAATGAGCCATTGAAGAGTAATTAGCATTGTTGAAGAAAAATGCTAATGATAGGGAACATCCTCGCGTCATACGAGATGATGCATGGTGTCGAATTTGGTTCAAGCAAGACGACGAGTATCAACTCCCCATAGCCGTGACTAGGGTGAGACTTCGTCATCATCTGAATCTAAATAATAAATAATGCGTTCCGTTGCAGGTCGCGCTCATCTCTCCAATGGTGATGAAGTCCCCAGAATCTGAAGTGCTTTTGAATATGTTCTCACTATGTTTGCAAGTGAGTTCCTCTGTCTTTTTTCTATTCCTAATATGATTTGACCTCACAGGACGCTTTGACGGGCGATGTTACGAATGCGGCGCTGGCTGGTCTCAACTGCAACATAAAAGAGGAAGATTTCGGGCTGCTGCTGGAAGTGAGTAGTAGTTATTGCGTTGACAGGAAGAGCGTGTAATATTTTGTGAAACACTTGTCCTTAGTCTGAAAAGGCGTGACCGATACTGTGAACAATTAAGTTGTTAATTCTCCTGTACTACAAAAACCAGTCACTTGTTTTCCATTGTTTTGCAATAGGGACAATAATCTCATTCCGGATCGTCGGTATCTGCGCCCTTGATTATTGTTCTTCTACCACTTTGACTCAAGCATGAGGCAGTGTGACGGGAAAAAGCCCCAGCCGAGACTAAAATGAAGGAGCTGCATGAGGAGTACGCCTACGTTACCGGACAGCCCACTAATGCTTAAAAGCCGAAAGTCACAACCTGAAGTCAATTTTGGGTCAACATGTCTATTTCAACTCGAGTGAGGGATACGGAAGTGTAGATAGATTGTGGAACTTGTGGATAGATTCACGGCCGCTCTTCAAACAATGCTGCCCCATAGAGGAGAGCCGGAGCGAATAGTCACTCAAAGGCACATGGCACGATCACACATAGTTTGGGTGTCCGTGACTATCAGCACCCCCCCCCCCAGCTGTCAAAGCGTAGCTGTTTCCCCGGCTTAAAATGCGCAGCAATGCAGATACAGAACCGTGAAACCTCCCGTTCATGGTAACATCCGTCGTGTGCACGCGTGCAGCTTTCTTGGCTCTCTTCCAAGTCCTGTAATTGCGCTTCGAAATACAAGTCAAACGCAATTTGATGCGGATACCATTTTGGGTGCTGCAAAATAAGAACCGAAGATGATGACGGGAGCGAGCACTCAAGACAACTGTGTTGTTTTGGCAACATTACTCAGAGGCCGCACATTCCCACAAAACATGGCAATAAAGACGGCCCAAGCGTTCCACTGGTTAGATTGATACAAGCAAGACGCAATTCCCTGATGCGAATAACATTTGAGGTGTTGCTCATGGTTCAAGCCCGAGAGAGTGATGAAGATCAAAGGCTAGAAATGAAACAGCGGATGTAGATGTGAATGAAACAAAAATGAAAAATTAAGGGAACGCAAATCAATTGAAATCGCATATAAATTTCTGCGATACGGCGCGAATCCGGTTCCGAAGCCATAGAAATACTTCAAACTAACGAAAGGGACGCTTAGGCCGTTTTTATTTTCATGTTTCGTGGAGATGTGCGGCCTCCGAGGGATATTGCAGGAGCAGCACAGTTGAAGTTGTGGCCCTCGTCATCATCTTCGGCTCTTGTTTTGCAGCACCTGTTATCCGCATCGGGAAAGTGCGTTTTACATTTATTCCAAAGCCCAATTACAGGATTTGGCAAGAGCCAAGAGAGCTAGCTGCACGCGTACGCTGCACACGACGGATGTTACCATGAATGGGCAGAAAGGTATTTTGCGGAGTATATTCCAGTATGGGGGAATTACCATGTTCCACGGTCCTGTATCTGCATTGCTGCGCATGTTAGGCCAGAGAAACCGCTACTCTTTGACAGCTGGGGGGCTGATAGTCACGCACACCCAAACTATGTGTCCATGTGTCTTTGAAAGGGAAGCATGGTTTAGATGATCCCTTCCTCAGCTCATAATGAGCAAGGAAAGCCTCGCCGATTGAGTCCACGTGAAATCGAGTTTTGCTTTGTCTGCGACAATCGGCATTATCGAGCGATCGGGTCCACAATGTCTCTGCGTGTTAGCCTCAGATTCCAGTGCCAGGACGATTACAATGGTGGATACGATTGATTCTATACGCCTGTTTACAGAAACATATCTTGGCAAATATAACGACATTGTGCTACCAACTTTGTACAGCATGATCCCTGCTTATGCTGACGCTTGTCAAGTCACGCAGCGTTCAGATTTATCGCGCTTGCACGCGAATGTCGTGCCCCAATTGTCGCTGTCGCTTGTAAATGGACACGCTACAGTCACAAGAGCGCTCCAATCGTACCAGACTCCAGCATCCCCTTATGTTCTTCCTTCCGGTGGGCAACCCTTTTTCACTGCTTCACACTTTTACCCGATTCTTAGCTCCCCTTTTCACTTTGATATTGAATTCTAATGTGCTTTTTGACGTTTTTGACGACGTATTGAAATTGTGAATTTGACGTCCTTGACTAAGCGTTTATTGAAAGGGTTGCAAAATCATTACCACAGTGTCCTTTGTGAAGTACATATCAAAATTCAATGTTAAACAAAAGCTGAGAACCAGGTAGAAATGAGAAACAGTGAAAAAAAGAATTGAACACCGGAAGAACATAAAGGGAGGCTGGGGTCTCGTCAATTGGAGCACTTGTAATTGTAGCGTGTTCAAGCGAGTTGATGGGCGTTCGAGATCGACAAGCAATACGCGTTCATTCACGCGCAACAATCAACGCGCGTTCAAGCGCGACAAGTCTGAACGCAGCCTCAGGGGGACTGGTGCTGCTCCCAGCAATCAGTGCTCTTGAATTACTATACTGACAATTGCCAGAAAACATGAGAATGTAGCAGAGTTCACGAAGTCAAGAGCACACATCCACGTTGCCATAGCTTACGGTCATTATCCCTGCAAACGAGGAGACGAGCACTGGAGCTCAGCCAGGAGTTGTTATTCGAGCAAACGAGAAAGCATGGATTGAGGGTTGGGGGGGGGAGTGGTCCCCTCCCACCAAAGGTGCCATCCTGAGCCAGCAACAATCTACGGATGAAGCTACCCTAATTCCCCTCCATTTCTCCTCCCTCCCAGTCTGGTGCTCTTTTTTACGAACAGTGATTGTAATAGATTCATATTACAATTCAGGTGTGGGGTTACGACGAAAAACAACCACAACTTGTTGAGCATGTTATCAAGCGAATGATAGGCTTCAAACCGGGTAAGTCACTCCAGGACCCCTTATTTGACTAGACCTTTTTGATTATTACTTGCTAATCGCACGGAAATGCTTCGAAATGTGCAAATGATATGCCAATATGATCTAGTACAGTCCTCGTCATTGCGGATCGGTGGGGCGTGTCAGTGCGGCTGCGTTTGGCGCGTGCCAAAGTCGCCCTGCACCAGTTGTCAAGCGGGCAAGTGACATTACTGTATTATATCCTTCGTACTACTCTTTTTCTACCACTTTTTGTCGCATACGCTTTCAACAAAAAGGCTGAGAACGGCTTCAACAGTGTGCACACTCATACTAGCTGACACGCCTCACCGGTCCGCAATGATGAAAACTGTAATTTGATGGAATTCCAGATCCTCGCTTACAGATGCTCTCCGTTTTAACGTCTTAGTTGACGAGGCAAAGCGTTACCTTGAGAATGTTGCGCTCTCGGAACTATTTCGCTGTCAAAATCTATATTTTGCAACTACTAAAAGATCGGTGCCGGACCAGCAAGCAGCTGCTCACCGTATGCGAAGGAAAGCGTATTTCTCCGAATTGTTGTACTAAATTCTATGATCGAATAAATTGATTTTAGATCTCAAGTTAGACGAAGTCGAGGCATTTGGAAAAGAGATGCTAAGCGTTTTCTTCGTAGAATTTTTCGTACATGGGAACGTAACGGAACCAGTACGTCTCTTTCTCCATTGTGTCACAGTGATTTGCATAAAGTCATATACATTTATATTTATTTCAATTTGTATTTATTATCAAGTTTGTTCTGAAATCGCACTGTTTACCCTGCTTTCTGGAGTTACCAACCACATGCGCAGGGCGCACATTCTGCGTGTTTGTTTTTATTTCTCTAACCAATTTTTCGCGGCGCGTGTTCTCAAGCGCTGCGAAATGTGCCGCGGTGCGGAGGTCCAAATTCCGGACCCGAAGGTGACCAATGACGATCATCTCCTATGACGGAAATGCGGCATCCTACTATACAGGGGGGATTCCAAAAAAAGTCACTTCGACCGAGTCACATATCAGCAAAGTTTTTCGCTGCCCAGACAGAGGACGTGGAATCGAGTACCAGGGCGGAAGATACCCAAGATGTTCCTCTACAAGCAGGAGCTGGCTCTCGCCCATCACCTTCATGTACACCAAATATGAAGTCACTCCCAGTCGCAGCCTGACTGGAGAAGACCTTTGGAATTCATGTCACCTACAAACAGCTGCGAAACTTCTGGTATGGAGTCACTCATGGATAGCTACCTGGAGACCAGTACTCTCGATCTGGATGACCTCCAACATCGAGCAGCTCCGACAACGTCGCCACGGTCTAGGACATCATCTTCCCGCAGTCGCCAAGGCGTGGGTTGATGGTGTGGACAGGACGTACCTGGAATGGAAAGACCAATATTTTTTTCGTGGACACCCGGACTGAAGGTGAGCGCTGGCGGTTACATGGGAAAACTCGTGAAGAACATCCTCCGCACATGTGGTCGCCCATACCTTCCTGGAAACTTTGTACTGCTACAGCATTGAGTGCCACGACATGAAATCAAAGGGCGTTGGAGAAACACTCGCCTACTTGGAATGGAAGAGCGTTGAGTATCTTGAAGAAGAGGGAATATCCAAGTAGGTCACCTGACCTGAATTCCCTCGATTACCCGGTTCGGGCGAGCTCAATAGGGTGTCTACGGTTGCGTAGAACTCGACTATCTCGCTGATCTCAGGCACCACATCGCGGTCGCAAGCCAGAATCTCTCGATGGCGCTCGTTCAGAAGGCTGTGGCGTAAAAATGTCCATCAGAATTTAAGAAAGTGTAACTTATAGCGCCTCGAATCAATGAGAAAAGTGGCTTTTTTTGGCCCACCCTGTGTATAAACGGCGACGTCTGTCTGTCTTGTCTGTCAGTCTGTCTGTCGTGTCTGTCTGTCCATCCTGTATACTGGGCGGGGTAGGGCTCTCACAAGGGAGGTCGTTCAGGCGTGGTGAGCTTTTTCACAAATGGTCTTGTGCATATTGTAGGGGCACATACGGGGACCAGAACCTGAGGTTCATTTTCGCTGTCGGCGCTTTCTACGAATAAAAATAACGTGAAAAAATAGGTCGAGTGGTTCGGATCCCACCGAGGACAAAATTTTGCTTTTCTATCAATTTTTCATTTTTTGATCCATGTTTGTCTAAATTCTTGTCCTAAAGAAACATTCACGATAAAACTGAACAATCTACTTTTATGGAGCAAAGCTGCTTTTTCGTTCGAATTCGTTGGCATGCACAGACTCAGCTCTTCGGCGCTATGCGGTGTCAGATGGCACTGGAAACCGAAAATCAAAGTCTAGAATCGTGATCAGGACTGTCGATTTACCCCTAGGAGCAAGTTTTGAGCGAAAAAATTCTTTTTTGACTTTTTGGGTTGTAGTGACCGACATTTGGTCGGCAGTGTGAGCGGAGTCTCACATCTTCGTCACAGCGATGAATTATCGTTGACGCTAGGGACCCCTCGGCGGACAACCCAATAAGCAATACCCCAAGAAGGCAAAGCAATTGTTTGTGAGCAAAATTCGTTTTAGTGGTAATCATGGCCCCTGATCACAAATATAGCACCTATTCTTGGCGTCCCAAGCAATTTGGCCGACAGAATAGCGCTGAAACGTTCCCTAAGTATTGGTGTACGCAACGAATTTACTGGAAAAAGATGTGGTCCCGAATTGTCTATAGTTGACACCACACCAGAAGTTACTAAAATCGCAATCAGATTCCACTGTATGGCCCTATGGAGATCAGCGTCCAGCAACAGTCTTGTTCAATGGTGCGTGAAAATCGAAATAGTTGAATAGCACTGACTCATGAGGTACAGCTACTCGGAATGTGCCCTAAATGGCAAGATATCCGAGTTATATTCATGCGCAGACACTGATGGAACGAGAACAGCGAAAATCTGAAAAAATGCAAAAAGCAGCGACGCAAGGGAGCCGAACCATCAACGCTCACCCTCACTGTCCGATTTGCGAAAACTCCATCTCTATCCACTAGGGCCATTCGATTGCTCGGTTGCGCTAGCACTCTTATCGTTAATGAAACCCATTGCAAGAAGCCGTTCACCCTTGGAGACACAATGACGCCAAGTTGGAAGCTCACCTATGGCGATTTTTGCGCTTCGATTCAACGGCCCCTTTATAAGGACCCCTCAATCAGCAACGTGTCAAAGTTGCAGAGTGGACTACGCCGGCAAAGAGCCCAGAGCGAAGCAGATTCCAAAAATTTCTTCTTTTCCACTCGTTTCTTACCTTTCCTGGAAGCGCGCAGCGAAATGAAGCACACTTACTGAAGTCCGTTGCATGAGCCCCTACAAGATGCAAAAAAACCGTTTTCGAAAAGCGCACCACGCCCTGAACGACCTCCCTTGTCAGAGAAGGAATGTTTCCGAGACCGTCACCTCCGTGGTGAAGGACATTGCAATGCGGCAAAGGCGGCTGTACGCCCCTCGCACGACGAACGTTACGATGGGGCAAAGCGGATGTATGCGCCACGTCGGCCTCACAAGGGAGGCGATAAGGGCTGGCTAGACCAAGTCCAGCTCAGCTCCCAATCCTCTCCTCTTCCTAACTAACCCTGGAATGTCACGGCAAAGGAACTCTTGGCGGGCCCACTTGAGATCATCATTTACGCAGATGGCATTGCCTTGATAGCGCAGAGCAGAGAAGAACTTCAAGGGAAAAAAAGTTTGTCGACAAATGGCTAAGAGGTAGTGACCGAAAGTGGCCTACAATTGAATTTTGAGCTGACTAGACTCTTAAGCTCCTAAAACTTCAATGATTTTATCCAGGACAGTGACGGAGAATCCTTTAGCGTATAGAACTTGAAGCTGTGCGTGTGGTTAGTCAACACCAGACTAAGAAACCTCGTTCCAGTCTCATGGGAACAGTCGGCTTCATGCTCGAAATGTCCACTACAGATGCCATCTTCATTGCCATACAGGTGATGGAGAAGTATCGAGAGAAGCGTCGCCCTTACTATCTAACCTTTCTGGATCTGGAGAAGGCCTTTAATCGCGCACAGAGACCTGTACTCCGGAGGGCTTTCAGAGAACAGAATCTTCCCCAGCACTTTATCTCCCTGGTAAAGGATATGTACGATGGGGCAAAGACGGCTGTACGTATCCCGCACGGCCTCATAAGGGAGGTAGACACATGGGCTGGGGTACACCAATGGTCAGCTCTTAGCCCTTTCTCTTCCTAGTAACCCTGGATAACATGGCAAAGGACGGTCCTCTCAAAATCATCTACGCCGATGACATTGCACTGATAGTGGAGAGCAGAGAAGAACTCCAGGAGGGCACAGCATTAGTTGGGGAATTCATTCGAGCCTGTACGACCCCCCCCTTTTTTTGGGAGTTGGTACGATCCCCCCGGCCCTCTGTCCTTCCTCATCGAATCGAGCCATCGAGCGGGGGGGGGGGCAGCATATAGTACTTATTAACAAAAATTTTGCTGTCGAGCGGGGGGAGGGCAATATAGTACGTGAAACACGAAAATCACCAAAAGTCAACCGCCACTCTCACAACGCCAAAATGACCAAGTACGACCCCACTCCCCCGTTACAACGTCCATGAAGCGAGAAAAATCAACTATCAAAATAAGTTTTTCCCAACCCAAACACGACCACCCCCCTCCCATTAGAGATTCCCCAACAACTATGTGCCCTGACTCCAGGTTAAAGACACATAGTACGCTCACACACATTGAGAGTGTATGCGACTAGCAGCCCCCCCCCAGCTGTCGAAGCATAGCGGTTTCCCCGTTCAAACATGCGCAGGAATGGAGACACAGAACCTTGAAACACGCTAGTTCGTTCATGCTCCGCCCAATGCCTTTTTGTGGCGCAGACTCCCGTCCTTCATAACATCCGTCGTGAGCGCGCGTGTCGCGTGCGGCTCCTTGGCACTTTGCCAAGTCCTTTAATTGCCCTTCCAAATACAAGAAAAACGCAATTTCCTGATGCGGATAACATTGGAGGTGCTACGAAATAAGAACAGAAGATGATGACGAGGGCCAGAACGCAAGATCAACTCGTCTGCATCTGCAGTATCCATCAGAGGCCGCGTATGTCCACGAAACATGAAAATAAAAACGGCATACTCGTTAGTTTGTACAAGCAAAACGCAATTTCCTGATGCGAATAAAATTTGAGGTGTTGCTCATGCTTCAAAATCCATGTACAAGGAGATGAAGATGACACAGGCTCGAAATGAAGCACAACGATGTAAATGTAAATAAAACAAAATGAAAAAAAAAAAATCAAGGAAAGGCAAATTAGTTGAAACCGCCTGTAAATTTCTACGATCCGGCGCGAATCCGGCGTCAAAGCCATAGAAATACTTAAGACAAACGAGTGGGACGCTTGGGCTGTTTTAATTCTCATGTTTTGTGGGAATGCGCGGCCTCTGCTGGGTACTGCAGATGCAGCCGAGTTGCTCTTGCGTTCTGGCCCTCGTCATCATCTTCTATTCTTATTTTGTAGCACCTCCAATGTTATTCGCATCAGGAAATTGCGTTTTACTTGGTTTTGAGAGCGCAATTAAGGAGCTTGGCAAAGTGCCAAGGAACCGCACGCGACACGCGCGCTTACGACGGATGTTATGAAGGGCGAGAATCTGCGCCGCGAAAAGGTGTAAGGCGGAGCATGGAGGAATTAGCGTGTTTCACGGTCCTGTATCTCCATTCCTGGGCATGTTTTGGCGGGGGACCACGACACATCGACAGCTGGGGGGCTGATAGTCTCATACACCCTCAATGTGTTTGAGCGTACCATGTGTCTTCAAGGTGCAAAAATGGCAAGTGGTACTGGCCGAGAATGGCCTCCGGCTGAACATTAAGAAGACCAAGCTCTTGAGCTCCGAAGAGTGCAACGAGCCCATCCAGGAAAGTCATGGAGAGTCTATCAAGAAAGAAGAGAACTTCCGCTACCCTGCAAGTGATCTAGCCCATGATGGTAGCGTGGACCAGGCAGTGAAGGCTCGAATAAGTGTGGCTTGGATAAAGTGGAGGGTTTACATGTATTGTACGTGCTGATAAGGCCTGAAGAACACTCGATAGGGAAAGCAGTGTACTTCGAAGCACAAGGCAAGCGACCACGGTGAGCTTCGAAGAAAAGGTGGAGAGACATGATCAAAACAGACCTCACAGAAATGGAGGCCACGGCATAGTCCCTCTGGATAGGAGAAGATGGCTACTGTCAACAAGAACAGCATACACTGCAACGGAGCGGGATTAAGACCAGGGAAAAGAAGAAGAGAAGAAGAAGAAAAGAAGATTATCTTCTCTTCAGCAGATTTTTACTTTATCTATAGCGAAAATATGATAAAGACACATAAAAGATTAGAATTATAGAAAAGATGAGAATTATAAGTGCACATCAAATCGCGCTGTGAATATTAAGACTTCTTTTGAGGAGGCACTATCACTCGGCCTCACGGTGACAAACATGCTACGCAATGCCACCACCTGTCGGCCAATGTTCAGGAACGAATACATGTTATCGAGAGAATATGCTATGAAAGACGGTTTGATTTAATCCATCCACATTAATTGCTTTGAAGGCGAAGATCACGATAATTCTCCTAGGCGTGCAAGATGCGAGATGAACACGCCGATTGCCAAACGATTCCCGCTTCTTTGAAAGGATTAGATGAGGTCTTTACCGGCAATAAAATGTCTCTCAGCATGTTAGCGATGCTTAGCTTACCAATACGCACTCTCACAAACGCCCACAAACGGCCGCACCAGTCGGCAATCGATCACGGTCTGATCAGCTGTTTTCACCCACAATCTGCTGCTGCTGAATAGCGGTTCTTTCCATTCTCCAGTGTTCTTTCTGAAGAGGTAATTTCTATGGGTAACGAAAAAATCCAGCTGTTTAACCCGCATTCTGCTGCTGCTGAATAGCGGTTCTTTCCATTCAGTGTTCTTTCTGAAGAGGTAATTCTTATGGGTAACGAAAAAAATCCCCCTTGGATTAGGGCAAGGTTTTCTTGTGAGCGGTTTCCATTATGGAGACTCAGACTTGCTTTACTTTCCCGGCTATTTTTCACTTAAATTGCCGCGAGTCTTAAATGACCGTTTTGTGAAAATGCTGTTAGTATGTTATCAAAAGAATGCTGATATATTGGCAAAAGTCGGACCCTTGACGGGAATTGAACCCGCTTTTCCCGCTTACCGGGCGGCTGCGTTATCCATTACGCTACCGGGGCCTCCTTAGCTTTCTCAGCTCAATGGCATTTTGTTCACACGTTGAACGTTTGAGTGCCGTAAGGCTATGGCACAAAATGTCATTGAGCTGAGAAGGCAAAGGAGGCCCCGGTAGCGTAATGGATAACGCAACCGCCCGGTATGCAGTAAATGCGATTTCAAGTCCCGTACCGGGTCGACTTTCGCCGATATCTCAGCATTCTTGTGATAACTTGACGAGCGCGCACTGCGGCGTTAAACAGCAGTAATCAAAACCAATGAGGCGGAGGAGGTGTAGTGGCAAGTGGCTCGCTTACCACTCGCGCGGTCCCGGGCTCGAATCTGGGTCGACTGCCGCCCAGGCCAACCAAGCCCTCCACCCCCCGGTGACGGTAAATTGGTACCAGATTCGTCTCGGCGGATAAAACACTGACTTGTTCATCGGCTGGCCCCCGCAAGTCATTGTATAGGCCACATCGCAATCAATAAGCCGTGACCATTCTGAATGGAAGTAGAATGCGTGCCGCATCCCACAGAGGGATTGATCAACGGCGACCACTTTATCCTTTATCCTTTATCAAACTAAAACAGCTGCTAGTATGTACTTGCTTCTGTAAAGGACCCGTGTTGTTATGGTAGTGAAGTTTGTTACTGCCCGAAACAATGTGTTCTCATATTTCGTATGCAATCGCCGTGGTTTTTTTCTCATTGATATTTTGGCGATGATTGTTATTAAGCGCAGACTCGTACAGGTTCTGCCTGACACAATTGATAAAGACTCAATTTTGGGCGTTTGAGACCGCTCCGACCCGCTTTTGCCTTACTGCCGCAATACAGAGTGCCTTCGGTCCCGTTTTCTGCAGAGAACTAAATTATTGTACCCACTGCTTTCAGAGGCAATTGGCACGGGAGTAGACGAGGCGTACAGGGTCGATAAGCTTAGAACGGAATAATATTGTGGCCCCCAGCTGCTGCTGCATGGCGCCTTTTCCAACCGAGGGCACGGGCATTATCAAGATTTAAGGCGCTCACCTGGACGCTCACTGCATCCGCCCGCCCACATATCGCTTCACTTGTGAAGTACAGTTGATGTAAATGATGCTTGATGGATCTATGAAAACATATGTGAAGCCGTATCTATCAAAACGACTGTTGGCACATCAAGGAGGAACTCGTCCAAAACCTCTTGTCTTTTGCAGTACAGAGCAAAGCCTTTCTTCCAGGTTTTTGGCTAATAGTCCTCGCATTCCATCGTTTCCCCACTATTTAGCATTTCTGCGACTATTTTTTAGCAATTATCGTAAACTATGCTTGAAACCGGAACTAGTTTTGGGTCGAGACCACAAATTTTCACCAGGATAATATTCCACTGCTGGGACAGCCATTAATGCTTTGATTTATAGGTGATGCTTATTTGTATCGACATTTCCAAAACACTCATGAAGTGTCTTGTGTGAATTTGTTACTCCAAGCTGGAGTTCAGGTCTTCTGTGACTACTCTGAACTTTTTGTAGTTTATGGTGAGCAGTCTGACATTCTTTCGATTTCAGAATACGAGAGAAAATGCACTAATTGCGCTTATAGTGAAGCTTCTCGAGGAACCTGCATTCACTCAGCTGCGGACTGTTGAACAATTAGGTATATAATTTTGTTCCGATCACCTTCTCTTTGCCCTACCTAGGCCGCAGCTAGATCAAAAAGTCAGCACTATTCACCCTCTGCTGTTCCCGTGCTCAAAAATTGGAGCAGTCTTTTGGTCACTTTAATCTCCGAGGGCAGCTTTGACTGGGAAATTTTGTCTCAATTGAAACATCAGCGCCTTTCTGTAATACTGATTGAACCCTGGGTTCCTAGGCAAATGCTTCTGCTGAGCACAGTGCGCATGCCCTGTAGAAACATTTGCCCATGTAACCAGGGTTGAATCAGTGTTTCATTCTAGAAGACAGCTTTGGCAGCGAGCCAGCATGAGGAAATGGATGGCCACGGGGGTCAGGGGTAGGAGATACAATGCTTGTAACCGATTTGTCTCGGTTTTTGTTGCCTCTTATGAAATTTTCATTTGTACCTGAAGGAACACCTTTTGTGGCACGATGCCATAGCCGTACCATGTAAAGGACAACAGCTGTTTTGCTTGATCGTTGAATAGTGTCTTACTGCTCAGGGTACACGGTTCGAATTGAGAAAAGGCAGAATGCAGGGACGAATGCTCTACAGATCTTTGTGCGAGGTACTCACAGTCCTGATCACGTTCACGGAAGAATAGAGGCATTCCTCGAGAAGATGGGAGTGAGTGTTGTTACTACCATTGGTCGTTATAGCTGAACGTTGGAAGTTGCTTACATTGAATGTATCAGATTGGACCACAGAGGTCTAGTCAGAGAAAAATTTGAGGTGATGTCAGGTACAGCACCCGCCGTAAGTGTTCCAAAAAAGTACGAAAAAAACGCCGATCCGCGTTTTTTTCGTTTTCCGTTATAGAGCTGTTCCTGTTGGATTTCTGTATGGATATCCATATATGGCTAGAATCAGCTCGAGCTGTATCCGACGGTATGCTCATATTCTACGAACGTTGGGTTTTGCCCAGCGCCATTTGGCGCCATTTGGCGCCACTTTGCGACACCTTAGCGCCACAACTTTTCTCAACAACATCTGTATGAACTTGCTTAGTGGGGCTATTCAGTGCTATGTTCACGAAAGTGACATTCAATTTCAGCCGTGGCGCCATTTGGCGCCATTAGGTGCCAATTTGGCGCCACTAGCGCCACTTTGGCGACACGACCTTTTCCGAAAAATTCTGTATAAACTTGCATAATGGGATTTCTCGGTGTCCTGATCACGAAAGTAACATTCATTTCCAGCCATGGCGGCATTTGGCGCTATTGCGTGCCAATTTGGCGCGATGCCTTGGTCGGCTCAGACTGTGTTGTAATGGTCACGTGAATGTTAACCATAAAGACATACAGTAATCACGTGAACAAGCGGCTATGGTGAGCACAGCGCAGCCAGCGCCGCAAGCTCACGTGATTTGTGTATGCTCTGCAAATGACGATCACGTGACCATTCCAGAAACCAGGCTGCCAGTTCATAAAGATTTTAGTAAAAAAAGTAATGATGAAAAATTGGCACCAAATGGCACCGAACGGCGCCATGGCTAGTAATGATTGTTACATTCGTGATCAGGGCACAGAGAGACCCCATTATGCAAGTTTATACGGATTTTTTTGGGAAAGGTCGTGTCGCCAATGTGGCGCTAGTGACGCCAAATCAGCACCTAATGGCGCCAAATGGCGCCACGGCTAGAAATGAATGCCACTTTCGTGAACAGGGCACTGAATAGCCGCAGTAAGCAGGTTTACCCAGACCTAGTTGAGAAAAGTTGGGGCGCTAAGGTGTCGCAAAGTGGCGCCAAATGGCGCCGGACAAAACCCTACGTTCGTAGAATATGAGCATACCATCGGATACAGCACGACGAGCTGATTCTAGCCATATATGGCTATCCATACAAAAATCCAACAGGAACAGCTCTATAACGGAAAAACGAAAAAAACGCGGATCAGCGTTTTTTTCGTAATTTTTTGAACACTTACGGCGGGTACTGTAGAGTTGGCCTTGACACGGGTATGTGTCAGAAAATCCGCGCCGCAGCAACGAGCAGAAAGGGTATAGCTCGTATTTTACAGACAGTTGAATCGGTATACGGTATAATCGGTATAGTTGTATGATGAACCGATACAAATGCAGAAATTCCCAAGATTAGGCCAAAGCACTCCGTAGTCGACGAATCCCCAGCGGGAAATCACATGTGGCCGGTGGTGCAAGAGGGTCATAACTAGCCTGAGAAAATTCTTTTGGTGGTTGGTATCTCCTGCTTCACACGCGCCATCTACTTCGTTAAAGAATTCCAGTGGGAGTTGGTCGTTCTTACTCGTCGTTCGGAAAGGGGGTCGTATTTTTGGAACTATTCCTAAGCGGCAAGACTTGCCCTGCTCACCGCATCTTCTAAAAAGCTATGCGATCAGCTGTGGAAAACCATTGAATGCATAGCTTTTCAAGCAACCTCTCCAAGGAGGGTAAGGGTTGTGCAACGCGTGGGTTTCATTTTCAGAAGGCATTTGACCTTGATTCTCAAGGGTGAAGCTGTTCTGGAAGAGAACTTTCCACTGCCCTCAATGGCTTTGGGACCACATAATGTTCTAAGCGTTGCGAAGCCCGTTACACAGCTCCCTGGAGCTTACTGTAATGCCCTCAACCTGCGCTATATTCGTACCCATACATTCGAAATACAGCCGTTATCCCTACACCCATTCACACGTGCTCTCGTTTGCAGGCATGATGACTGCAGCACTCCCTGCACGTCTCAAAAACGTGCGGCGTTCATGGTAGCACATAGGAAGTGAATGTACTCTGAAAATCTTGCTTGAGATGCACATGACTTGCAAGTCAAACTCTGAATAATCCTCGCTAGGGAGAAATCGCAATGATGGCGGACGAGGAGTTCGAGAATGCGAAAGCCGGTTTGATAGCGCAAATGTTGGAAAAACCGAAAACCGTGAAAGAGAGTTCGGATGAACTTTGGAGCGAAATCCAGTTCAGACAATACGATTTTGATAGAAGTAAGTTTTTTTTCTTCAATCGCTGTCAACTTTCGCTGGTTTGCAATTATCCATACTCGACCATCCAAACCTATTTCAACCAGAAATTGATTTCTTTCTAGAGAGCGCTGAGGTAGAAGCTCTGAAATCAGTAACGAAAGACGACATCATCAAGTATTTCGAGCTCAAGTTCAAAGCGAATGCACCGCGGCGCCGAAAGGTGAGCACGTTTTCCCCACTTTATCTTTAGGTAATGCCAGCCCGTGAAGGATCTTCAGTTTATGAGAGCTTTAGAAAAGTGGTGCTTGAAGGCATTTGCAACACCAATGCGGGCGTAGCCGGGCCGACTACTGTGCCTTCGTTTATGCGCCATCCTTATGAAACTGTAAAATAGGAAACCCAAGTGAGAGAAGCCCAATAGTAGGCCTGACTCCTTCACATACAAATAGCGCGGACTGTGTATTTATTAGGGAATGGGAGCAGTTCAAATTGAGATGAGAAACCTAGCATCGCTGGTACTGCAACTCCCCACAAACCACGCACACCTCGTCCAACTCGTGCCCATTGACAAAAAGGGCAGTTTAACAGTGACTACGATGCGAAGCGATTTGATCGAATTTTTTCAGCTGGTTGATAGCAAAAATGTATCCTAACTTGTGAACTCTCAGAACACTTGTGTTACCGACCCGACGAGAGCGACATTTCGTCAACCTTTACCGTTGCATGATTTGGAAACTTATCCCGTTTCTCAGTGCATAATATTTCCACCAACTCCCCGTTAGTAATACCAATAGGCAAACTAGAAGGAACACACGTGCGGTCCCAAAAAGATGCACGATTCCCCCAAAGCAGGAGTGCGGGGTTCCAGTCCTGTTAGGGATCATACGTTTTTTATATCGTCGCATCTTACACTACCTTACGCAGCGTTTTCTCCCAGTAGTAATTGATACAGGGAAAAAGGAACGCGGCATGAAGCACCGCGTGTGGGCTTCCCTACTAACACCCATCGTGACTGATTGCGACGAAATCTGCTGTACCTCAAGAAAAAACGTACGCTCACCTCTGAATCCCTGCCGTGTGCGAGAAGAATGCTGTACAACATTTTCGCAACTTGAGAACGCGCGGAGATGATACTGAAATGAAATGATACCCAATTCCGTTCGGGACTCCCTCAGATACGGCAGAGTAGCACGTTCGGTTATGGTCAGGCTGACCAGCCCTGACGTTATTTCCACTAGGTACTAATTGCGGCTTGGCTCCATGAGCGTAAGTGCCCAAAACATGCACAGTGACAAAGCAAACCTGGGACTTCTTCCAGTTGGAGCGTAAGAGTTGTAGAGATTCTTCCGAGACATGGAAGATTCCTAATGGCGCAGTCGTTGTTCTGTCAATTTCTGGGTTAGGGATGGGTTTCTTAACTACAACTGATCGCTCAGTTTTTTTATTACAATGCATTACTCAACAAAGTGTTTATTCCGGTTAACCAACATTTTCGTTAAAATAAGAATTGCATTCAGATGACTGTATTCATTCACAGCAAGGGCGACAGAGGTGACTTCAGTGTAGAGGAGACAGGAGTCGATGGCCAAGGAAAACTTGTGAGTGGCTCTCCTTGTTATTTTGCAGCCTACATCAATTTGACATGCCTCAAGCCAATATGTGCTCCTTCTAGGGGTCTCGGGAGATTCATGGGGTTTTCCGTTCCTTCCTTTCATAAACCTCGAAGGTATCAAACCCGTCCACGTCGGAGCTCTCTACCATACCCCCAAGTTCGATTGCTTCGTGTAGGACCACAAGTAAGAGATGACTGTTTGACGCCAATCAGCGCGACTGAGGCACATCACGTAATCGAACGACTCGCCTTCTTCTCTTTGATGTGGCTTTCACAGTCACTTGCTGGGGTCAGCTTATATGCTGATCAGCTCAAAAAAGGGAATATTGCAATGACAGCGCCAACTTATCACATGAGTACAATAGGCGGAGTCACTCACACTGAGTACTCCTCAATAAGCCATCATGTCGCATTGAGCAGGGAAAAGCCCAGTTATTTGGGTGGCTCGGCTCATACGGTTAAACGCGGAATGAGGTTTCAAATGAGCGTTCAATATTTTTTTTCTTTTTTTTAGGAAGGTGGTGAAATCGTTCGAAGCACAGCAAAACGTTGCGTGCCGCCTTTGGCGTACTATGAGCTCTTACTGCAATCTATTATATATCATCAAAAGATGCCAAAATCGAAACAGTTCGTTTAAAGGAGAAAATCACATGCATGGAGCATGTTCCGCAGATCTCACCTCTGTACGGCTCTCGTCTCAGACTGGATTTGTTGCCTGATATGGCGTTGAAACGATAGCCGGAGAGGATGTCGTAGTAGTTGATCTTTAAAAACGCTGTAGCTCTTCGAAATTCTCTTTTTTTGTTGGTTGCAAGACATTGCTGACAAGGAGTCGCAGTTTCGTCCCAGATGAACATTGTATTGGCTTTTTCACACTTTCACTTTTGCCATTTGAAATGTAAGAATTATACTGCTTGGTCATTTGGGATGGTATAAATCTTGCCGTGAAGCTGAGCCGAGCACATCACTGTACGACCATGAAAATTGTGTAATTTGGACTTCCGAACCTGAAACTCCAGTCTTTTACTTTCTTGCTGTTGATACTATGCTTCCACTGCTGCTTACCACTTTATTGCTCCACTCACATGGTCATCACTTGTTGCGTGTGCTTCTCGCAACGCTAGCGCCACAACACTCATACCACGTCAGTTCAAATGGGGGAGAAGAACGTTTTGTGGGAGGTTGCATGTGCCTTCAACATAGTTATGTGGTATAACGCGCTGGGACGTAGTGGAGATCTACTTCCAAAGCATGGAGTACCTGCAGTGACTGGGATGGGCGTGTGCAAAAAATGCCGATGAAGATCTCAGTGAAAACCACGCGCTTGACATTATTAGGAAGAGAAACAAAGTCATGATCATATGGGTTTATGTTTACATAGTCTACACAATCGAGAAACAGATGGGTCACCGTGCTGTAGCCGCGCTCTTGCTCAGCGAATTATTGATATTTTTTTCAGAAAACGACTCCAGGTAGAATGAACATACGTGATCATTGAAGGGGTCGAGGTGCCAAGTGATAATTTGGTCTCCGTTCCGCTCGTGCGCTTAGACAGTAACTTAATCGTAGAGATACCTGATTTCTGCTCATCAAGAAAAAGGAGGAAAAACGAATATTTAATGATAATTTTTGAAAATTATCCTAGAAATATTCTGATTTATTCGGAGCCTATGAAACTAAAAGATCATATGATGTGAAACCTGATGCTCATGTTAAGCTCATAATTTTGGGTTAGCTTGTACACAGGCACATACACATGCACAAATGCGCAGCTATATTATGTATGCGTGCACGTACATGTGCCTACACGTGTGTCCTCCTAAACTGCTGTTAGTTTGATTGATACTTAAAGACACATGGTACGCTCAAACACATTGAAGGTGTATGAGACTATCAGCCCCCAGCTGTCGATGTGTCGTGGTCCCCCCCCCGCCCAAAACTGCACGGGGTCAGAGTACGGGACCGTGAGAAAGTCGTAATTCCTTGCTGCGCTGCCCGTTTTTGCAAACTCACGTTTGTACTAACACTGTTCGCACGGCGCGGTCACGTGCAGCTCTCTTGGCTTTTTGCCAAGTGCTGTAATTGCGCTTTTGAATACAAGTACAACGCAATTTCTTTATGCGGATAACATTTTAGGTTCTGCAAAATAAGAACTGAAGATGATGCCGAGGGCTAGAGCTCAAGAGCAACAGTGCTGCTTCTGCAACAGCCCTCGCAGGCCGCGCATTCCCACAAAACATCAAAATAAAAACGGACTAAGCGTCCCACTCGTTAGTTCGATGTATTTCTATCATTAGAGCCGGATTCGAGCCGGATTGCAGAACTGCACACGCGATTTTGATTTATTGCGTTTCCTTGGTTTTTTTTAATTTTGTTTTATTTACATCTACATTCGTTGTTGTTCATTTCTAGTCTTTGTCATCTTCATCCCCTTCTATTCGGAATTTGAAGCATGAGCGATAAATTAAATGTTAGGAGATTGCGTTGTGCTTACTGTCATGTTTTATTGTCATGTTGTCCGTTTTTATTGTCATGTTG